>JAQZBX010090586.1:0-12494 GCA_029593785.1 Cabassous unicinctus
GGGGGCTCCGCGGGCAGGTCGGGGGGCTCCGCGGGCAGGTCGGGGGGCACCGCGGGCAGGTCGGGGGCTCCGCGGGCAGGTCGGGGGGCTCCGCGGGCACGTCGGGGGGCTCCGCGGGCAGGTCGGGGGGCTCCGCGGGCAGGTCGGGGGGCTCCGCGGGCGAGGGGCTGCCAGAGGGACCCTGGAGAATGGGGAGGGCGCCAGCACGCTGCAGTTGCCCTCAGGGTCTCTGCTCAGGACTTTGGCCCAGGGCCGCAGGCATGGACTCCCCTCACCCCTACTCAGCAGGTGATGATTCCTGCTCCCACCACTTCCTTGGTTTATTACACATGTTCCCCACGTCACCAGATAGGCCCTTGCCCATTCCCGAGGATGAAAACATGAGACTCAGAGATGGAGGTGACTGGCTTGTGGCCTCACCTTATGCCGGGGACTCAGTCATGGGTTTGTACCTTTTTTTTTAACCTCCCAGGTCGCTGACGGGGGTGGACCTTACCTAAGCATCTTCAGGGCTGCCTTACTGACCCCTGGCCAGGCCCAGGGTCGGAAGTAAATTATGAGCTAATTTCAGTTCCCAAAGTGGCCTCAGGTAATTTTCCAGGCAGCCGGTCGACCTTCCCAGCCCCACTCCCTCACATTTCTCACCTGCAAAACAGGGAAAATAATGCTCACCTCAGTAGTTTGCTGTGAAGTTCCGAAGGATTTCACCGGGACTCGGGAGGGGGCCCCTCCCCCCTGCCCTGAGGGTGAGCCTGGCTGCTTTCTGGGGAGGAGGATGCCCAGGACATTTGCCTTCCGCTTCCTGGCCAGGTGCTCCCTGTGGGCAGAGGCTCCTCGCTGACGTGGGGGCACTAGGTGGCTGGGCTGGTGCCGCCTGCTCCACCTCCTCAGACGGCGCAGGCTGCGCTGTCCCACCCTGGCCCTGGCCGCCCCTCTGGACTTCGCTGCCTGGCCTTCGGGGCTGCCTCCCTGGGGGCTCCCCGGCTTTCCCTCTGCCCCTTTTCCGCGCAGTTCTCTTCCGTGAAGTGTCTCTGTCCTCCACTGGGCCTGCTGCCCACAGTCCGCCTGCGGGTGCCGGTGGCCTCCTGTGCGGGGCTGGGTTCCGGTGGGGTGTGGAGGGAGAAGTCCGGGCTCCGGGTCTGATTGCTCCCAGGCGTTGGGCATCAGGGATGGGGAACGCTCGCTAATCTCACTGACGGGGAAGCAGGGATGGCGGGAGCACCCGCTTTAGGGATCTGCTGACTTTCCACGAAGGCATCTGAAGGAAATCACAGCGCACTCGAGAAAGACTCGTTTCCTCTGAAAAGCCCCTTCCCTGCCTGGAGTCTGCACGCCTCCTGTTAACAGGACTGGGACTCTGTTTCTTCACAGTCACTGTCCAGCACTTCTCTGCGGAGCTTCTTCGCGGTAACAGCAGATTGCACCAGCACGCCCAGCCACGGAGGGTGCACAACTCAGAGTGCCACAGCTAGACTGGGAAGAAGTACCTGGGAGGTTATTCAACCTCTAGAACTGGGCAAACATGGAGACCTGGGGTGGGAGAGAAATTTCAGGATACCCTGCTCTATAACGAGCGTTGACGTTCACCGTGAAAGAAGACACACGATGATGTAGGAGTGTCATGGTCCCAGGACTGCTGCCCAGCTGTTTCTCTAGAGAACCCCCTGGGGAGACACTGGGGACTTGACCACAGTCCCTCCTGGCCAGTGGTTCTCCAACTTTGCTGTGTAGCCTGGAGAGCTTGTTTGGTGCAGATTAGAATTACCAGGTCTTTCAAATAAAAATGCAGGATAATACTTGAGTATAATTATGTCCCAAATGTTGCAGAGGGCATGCTATTCACTGTCTATCTGAACTTCACATCTTGGTGGGCACCCTGTGTCTCATCTGGCAACTCTGGCACAGATTCCCGGCTTAGCTCTTGGACCCAGGCCTAAGCAGTCTAACGACTCTTCCAGGTGACCTCAATGCGGATCATCTTTGAGAAATCAGGCCCCGCGCACAGAGCCCTGGGATCTCTTGGAAGCCGTGGGCTGGATTCTGACTCACACCCAGCATGGCTGACCAGATGCTGCTGTGTAGAGGCTGGACTTTAGCTCCACAGTTTGTCCTTGGACCCAGTGTGGGCTGCACAGGGGGAAAGGTGCTGTAGGGAGGTCTTAGGATCCACCCCATGGGGCTTCCTGGAGGGACAAGGAGACCTCAGAAGAGGCTGGGAATGTGCTGCCAGATGCTCAGGGGCTGAGGAAACAAAGTGACTTCTTGGGCTAGAGACAGTCCCACCTGGGTCAGGAACTGCAGGAGAACGAGGCCCAGCAGAAAACCAGCCAGGAGCCATGGAAACGCAGCCCGAGCCAGCTTTAGACCTCTCCAGGCCCAGAGAGCAGTGAGCCGAAGTTTGGTCATCTCACCTTTACCTGTGCAAAACAGCAGCTCAAGCTGAGGGGAAGGGGGGCAAAGCCAGACTGGAAAGAAAACTCTTACCTCTTGTCTTCATTTCCTGGGCTGCTCAAACAAACACCACGGGATCGTTGGCTCAGACCATGGGAATTCGTTAGCTTACGGTTTGGGGGCCGGGAAAACGTCCAGATCAAGGCAGCATCAAAGCAACGCTTTCTCCCCAAGCCTGTGGCGTCCTGCGCTGGCTGCTGGTGACCCTCCGTCCTTAGCCACATGGCAAGGCACGTGGCGGCCTCTCCTGGTCTCTTCTCCTCCAGGTTCTGTTTCAGCTTCTTGCTTCCTGGGGCTTTTCCTCTCTGCCTGAATTTCACTCTCTAATAAAGGGCTCCAGTAAGAGGATTAAGACCCATCCTGAGTGAGGCGGCCTCATCGAAAGGTCCCACTTACAGTGGGTCCACCCCCACAGGAGTGGATTACATTTAAGCACATGGTTTTCTGGGGGACATGCTGCTCCCCTACCCAGGCCTGGGCTGGAGATTTGATGTTGAGTCAGATTCCGAGTTGGGAGTGTGACAAGGGTTTGGATATTCTAATACCTATGTTGAAACTGAGTTTGTGGCTTCAGTTACTGTAGGGCTATTACCTGTAAATAATCAGAAAAGTCAAGGGTCCAGCTGGAGTCTTTTTGGAGGGGAGGGCTGAGGTTGGGGGGAGCAGGGTGAATTATCCCCACTGGAGTTGAAAAAGATGGTGGGAAACAGAAACAAAGTTGGGTTTGGGTCATAATCCTCATGTCACGCTTGTTCCAACACAGTGGTCTCACGCCTCTTTCCATTCCGCGCTGCCTGGGCTGCAAGGTTTCCCTCTGCATCTGGTGGGAAGGGCCTCGCTGACCCTCAGGACCTCAACATTTACACGTTTGCTGACCCGCACCTGTGGGAAACTTACTAACGCGTATGCTCCCTGGCAAGTCCACTGTCAGGCATGCCTAATACAGGGGACAAACGTCTGGTACGGCGGCCACGGTGGCCCTCCCCCACGCCAGCTCGCGACAGACGCGGCTAATGGATCATAACTTATCCCTGCTGCAATGAGAATTGACCTCAGAATCTTTTCCAGTGTGACAACTCAGACAACCATTACCAGGTGATCGCGTGAAACCCGTCTGTCGTGTGGGACATCGTTTGACAAGGGCCTTGCCAAAATCCCGGAAGGACCGAGTCCAGGGCTTTGGCAGGGTGCGCTGGCCTCGTCTGCGGTGTTCACGCTGGGGCTTGCTACCGCATTGCACTGGTTAGGAGGCGGTTTGCAGGTTGTCAGAGTGGGCTCTGCAGTCAGCCGCGCCTCACTTCAAGCCCTGCTCTACCACTTCCCCGCTGGGGATCACCCTGGGCAGGTTAACTTCTCAGAGGGTCACTCTCCTCACCTCTGCAAAGCGGATGACGGAAGGGCCGCTCTGCTAGGGCTGCTGGGAGGTCAGCTGTGATCACGGTGGCTGCTGCATAGTAAGCAAGCCCAGAAAAGCCTGTTTCTGTGATGGTGGCACTGATGCTCTGCTGCCCAGTTTACAGCTTACACCGCAGAGCTTGCACTGCCAGTCGCAGAGCACAGGCGGAGGCTTGTCTCAGGTGCACAGCCTCCTGGAGGTCGCCTTCCTCTGCCTCTCGGGTTCTGAGAGGCACCTGGGGTGCCGATACGGGAGGGCGCCGATTTGTTCTCAGGGCTTACTGCGTGCTGAGGTTTCTGCATCGCCATCATGTTTAATCCTCAGAACAACCCTGCGAGCCAGATCACGTTAGCCCCATTCCTCATTCTGGGGAGAAGGAAATGGGCTCAGGCAAGTTAAGGGACTGCGCTAAGACCACACAATTACTGATTATCCGTGCCTGGATTTGATCCGAACCCATGTGTGCCTGGCTCCAAAGGCTGTGCTGCTCCTGAAATGTGCTTTTAGACTTAACAATCCTATTTATTTAATCCTCACATCTTATGTTTCATCCCCTCGAAAACCCTGTGAGTGGAGGAAACTCACGTAAATGAGTTGCTCAAGATAATACAGCTAGAGCTCAGGTCTGCTGCACCTCCTGGACAGTCACACTTCACGCCCAAGGCACCTCTCTTCTCAGGGTCTTCCTTCTCTCATTCATCCATTCCCACTATTTATGAAGTTCCTAATATGTGCTTGGCACTGCACTGAGAACTGGGGACAGCGCAGTAAATAACAGAGAAAGCCCTGAGCCTCACTGAGGTTACAGTCTAGTGGGAGAGACAAACACTGAAGACACATGCCTACGTCAGGTGGTGGTACCTGCTATGCAAAGAACAAAGCAGTGAAAGGGCGAAGGAGGTGCAGCGTGGAGAAGGGGCAGTCGTTTTGATCAGGTGCCTGGGAGAGCCTCACTCGCAAGGTGACCTGAAGGGAGAGGGGAGCCAGCCTTGCAGCTAACTGACGCTCCGGGCAGAAGGGGCTTCATTCATTTGATCACCCATTCACTCATTCTTTGAACAACTAGGACTGTGGTGGTGAGAGGAGACAGGACGGTGTTGGCGGTAGAACTAGGTAGAGGGAGGGCATTCGGGGGCTTTTTCCTTGTTTCTTTGGAAGGTTTTCAGATGGGAATGACGAGAACATCTTTAGATGCTGTTGAGAAGGATGTGGAAGACAAGGGGAGGGTGAAGACGAGGGAGACAGAGAGAACATAAAACGGGAAGTTTTGGATTCCTGAGGAGGCGGGAGGGTGGGGTTCAGAGCACGCATGAAGGGATTTCCTCAAATAGGAGCACCTCTGAGACGAGGGAACACTCTCATCTCCGCACCTCTTGTTTTCATGCCGCCTTACGCTCTTGGCTTCCTTTCTACGCCTCTGACAATCGCCAGCCTCCTTCTCCAGCTCCACGTCCCTGTGTGGTCTGTAAATGTTGGGAGTTCCTCAAGGCTCGGGTCTTGGCGCTCTTTTTGATTCCCCTGGGCAATCTCACCCATCCCTGCAACTCCAATTTATCCTCCTACCCCCAAACTTTCCCTGTGTTCAGAGCTGTGTTGTATCTGCCTGCTCATCCTGTAGATTCAATCAATCCCCAATACCCTGAAATTCAACCTCTTTAGTATCTCCCAATTCCATGCACTCTCTGCAGCCCTACCGTCTTTCTCCTCCTTTAGGCCACCATCACCTTTTATCTGAATTATTGCAGACGCTTCCTAAAGGATCTTCCTTTTTCTAGTTTCCTCCTCCCTAAAATAATCTCTATGTTATACTCGGTAATCTTTTAATGGAGCTGTGACCATGTGACCCCCTTTAATTCCACCCCATCCTCCCTGCCATTAACCGCATAAAGTCCAAATCGTCTAACACGGCATATTGATATCTGGTTCCAGATGTCCACAGACCCAAAGTTCTTTAATGCCAAAGCAGACACTAGGAATACGTGGCTCCTTAAGTGGCTGCGAGTTGAGGGTGGGAGGTGAGCGTGCAGACCAATGTGCGTGCTGAAGTAGTAGACCACTCCCTAGATAAGCCTAACGTGGCCCTTCGGGGGAGTCTCTTTAGCAGCCACCGCGCAGTGACCACACAGCATTGAGGGACTGGGCTGTGCGGGCGCAGCTCAGCCGGCTGACCTGCGCGCCCTTCCTCCTTCCTAAGCCAGGGCTCACTGTGACGTCACCTGGGACCAGCTGAGCCAGGTATTTGTGACGGCCCACCTGAAGCAGCTGCAGCTGGCATTTCATCAGCTTTGGCTGGAGGTGAATGTTGGGCAAGTCTGGACTGGAATGAAGAGAAGATGCTCCAGCTTCTAATCCCACTGCTCATGGCACTCAAGGGACATACCCAGGAAGATCCAGGTCTGTGCCAGGCTAATGCAGAGCAGAGGCTGGAGAAGGTCCTGCTACCTCTTACTTGGCTCCTGCAAAGCTGATTTAGAGATGGGGGCCAAGTTAGAGCAGATGGCTCGGGAAACGAGTATACAGGGATCTGAAGATGTTATAATTGATTGATTAATGTAGGTGTGTTGGGGTGAGTGAAAAGGTCGTTTAAAATGGACACAGAGTTCTGAGTACTGTGAACTGGGGCCGCAATTTAGCAACTGATCTGCTTCTCGAGCCTCCACCCCCCTCGCTGTGAAAACACTAAGGATCCCCCGAGCCCAATACCCTGGGAGTGGCAGCAGAGTTGTAAGGACTTTATTTCAACTTACAACACATGTATCAGGTCATGTAATCACGAAACGGGAGAGTTATGGGGGCCATTGCGAGGAGCGAATCAGTGAGTGCACCGTTTTCCAAAGCACGCTCTGTGCAGCCTCAGTCCCGTGGGAAGCTCCCCAGGATAAGGCTCCATGGCTAGACAAGATGGGGAATGCTGCATTTGATCCCTTTTCTGTACTCACACTGGGCATCCAGATTTTAAAGTTAAAAAGACTTGCTACAATCCTCCAAAGGTCTTTTGTGAAGTCATTTCATTTCTTGGGACTTATCATAAGGAAATAATCAGAAATTTGGATGTTTAAAGAAAAGATATTTATTACAGCATTATTAAATTAGTAAGAAATTATGAAAACATAAATTTCCAACAATAATGTTTCCAAATCACATGATGGATTATTATAGTCATTAAAAAACATGTTTTCTAAAAATTTGATAGACATGGAGGAAAGCTTCCAATAAAATATTAAGTTAAAAAAGCACAATACAATTGCTTCGCTAGTATGATCCCAATACTGCGTGTGTATTATAAATGCATAAAGTAAAGATTAAAAGGAAATACAACAAAAATATTAAACTATTATTGCTGGGCATTTACCTGGCATTTGAATTTTTCTTCTTGTACTTTTATGTAATTCTTATTTTCATAACAATGTGAAGTATAGACATTCTTATTTTTAAAGTCAGAAAGTAGAAACTTAGTTTTTTAATAAAAGAAGTTCAGGAATATTCAATAGCACAATTTGGAATTCACAGCAAGTGAAATAATATTTGGAATTGATAAGATGGAAACCAGAGGAAAGATATTACCGATTCCATTGCTCTGGGTAAATTCGGCATCACGTAACCATGTGCTCATCTGGAACCGCTCGTTCCCCCTCTGGAGCCACTATTCCTCTGCTCCCCCTTTTCCCTTCCCAGCTGCTCCTCAGGCCCCTTGGCAGGGCGTTTTCCGCAGCCCGCTCCCCAGGGTTCTGTCCTCGCCTCTCCTCCCTGATGTCACCAGTTTCCCACAGGCACCCTTCGTCCCAATCCAGCCTGCACACGTTTCCTTTGTCCCCAAACTTCACTTTTTAACTTTGAATTAGTTGTCAATATTTGACTTTTTTTTTTTCCACCAAAAAATGTACTTTTAGCTTTTCTTGAAATCTCCTTGAATCTGTCAGTGTGGGTCTCCTGTCCCCAACGGTGACAATCAGTTGCAGCCAGAGGTGCCCTCTCTGGCTGGGACATTCGCTGTCTGTCCGGTGTGCAGACTGTCTCCCTGACTCTGAGGCCAAGTGTCCTGGGTATGCTCGCCTGGCCACGGGAGGTTCACGCGTCAACTTGGCTAGATTGTTGAGTCCAGCTGTGTGGTCAAGCAGGCACTGGCCTGATGGCTAATGTGACGCTATCTCATGGATTTAAGCCATCAGTAAGTTGACAGCGTCTGTGGATGATTACATGTTCAATCAACTAAAGGGTTACCTTCAGCGTGGAGAAGTCTCAGGAGTTGACAGCCTTAAAGGGGAGTTTCCATCTCTCCTTCAGCCAGCTTCTCCTGGGCACTTCATCAAAACCTTCGTCAGAGTTCCCAGCTTGTGGGCTGCCCTACAGAATTCGGGCTTACCTGCCCCTGCAGTCACGTGATCCAAATCCTATAAAATCCTATAATCAATCTCGGACGGCTTTGCTCTAGAAATTTCACCTAGAAAGCTTATTGATCATATGGGTTTTATTACGGTGATCATGGAAAATCAAGATTCGTCACTGTATTTTGAGTCACTTACTTTAGTTGCAAACTAGCTTTTTACAAGGAATACCTTTACATACTTTCTTAATTAAGGTAATTAGAAATATTCATGATATCATTGGTTGAGTAAAACCAAACTTCTATGAGAAATAGAGTTTACAAACTTTAATTGAACAGTTTTCTGTAACATACTAACAAATGTGGTTCATTATAACCAACATTCAGAGTTTCAAGGTTCAAGTCAGTGGCCTTTGGAACAGTCACAAAATAACACAGGAAGGGCCACGCTCCTTTCAGCAGACAGGGTTAGTCCAAATAAAGAAAGCGTTCTGTGACATGCATATAAATTTTTGTTAACCATCTTTATCTCACAAAATCACTAGCGCCAATAACTGTTTGCCTTAAAGAGTCTCAGTAAAGGTCTTGCATTTTCTCTTAGGTGAAATCTGCCTCTGGTTTTGACTTTAACTTTAACCAGTGTTAAATTAGAGATATTTGGAGTTTATTTAATTTCCATAACACCACGATGCCAATTACTGTCAAGTTTGTATCTGTGGTCCGAGCCCTTCTGGAACTCCAGCCCACGTACCTGACCGCCTTGCCGGCGTCTCTCTCTGAGGTCCCGTGGGCACTGCAAGTGGCCTTTGGGCTCACTTCTGCCTTCTCTCTGCTCTCACCACCACGTCCCTGCTTCTTTACCACCTGCTCTCTGTTGTCGAATGACGGCTCCACTCAGATGCCCACGTCAGGACCCTGGGCAGCCTGCCAGCCTCCTCACTTTACCTTTGAGATGCACCAGCCATGAGCGCTATTTCCAAAACGACCATCTTCTCCCTATCCTCACTGTCCCTACCCCAGACCAGGCCCCTTGCCTCTCTCGGGGGCTCTCTCGGGTGGAGGCACCAAGCTCACCTTCTTCCCGGCCCCAGAGGCCACCCTCCAGCCGGGCGCTCCTCTGCTCAACGCCTCGCCATCTCCTCCCAGCTGGCAGGAGAGCGCTCAGCGAGAGCAGAAACTGTGCATCCTGCTCTGCCCTTGAGTTAGTGGAAATGCTTCTAGTTTCCCTCAGGAAGCATCCTACTGACTTGTACTTCAGCATGGTAAGGAGATACCTATCTATTCCTAATTTTATGGATTTTTAAATAAATCCAAAATAGTCACTGCCCAGAAAAAAAGAATTTTTCTAATTCTTTTTCTATTAGTTTTTAAATTTACATAGAGCAACGTTTACTTTTTTGATGTGCAACTCTATGGGTTTTATACATGCATAGATTCCCGTTACCACCACCAAAGGCAACATACAACAATTCCGACAACCCAGAGGACCCCCTCCTCCCCTTCTCTCAGCCACTGGCGTCCACTGGTCTGTTCTCCCTGCCTATAATTTTGCTGTTTCCAGAATATCATATAAATAGAATCACGCACAGGATGCAGCCTTTTGGGATGTATTCTTTCATGTAGCATAATGCATCTGAGATTAATCCATGTTGCTGCTAATCTACGTTAGTTCCTTTATATTGTCTAATGTTCTATTGTGTGGATGTATGACATTCATTTACTCACCCACTGGAAGTCATTTGGGCTGTCTTTGGTTTTGGGCAATTGTGAATACTCCTCTTATAAATATTCGTATATATCTATTAAAATGGCTAAAATTTAAAAACTGAGAATACCAAGTGTTGACGAGGATGCGAGGCAATGTGAACCTCAAACTTAGAGGATGAGAATGCAAAATGGTCCAGCTGTGCTAGAAAGAATTTTTTTTGGAAAGAAATTTTAAAATTAATTTTGTAAAATTAGAAATGTTGTGAGTTTACAAAACAATCATGCATAAAATACAGGATTCCCATATGTCACCCTATTATTAGCACCTTGCATTGCTGTGGTTCTTTTGTTTCAATTGATGAAAGCACATTATTATTTGTAAGTGTACTATTAACTATAGTCCAAAGTTTAACTTAGGGTTCACTACCTGTGTCGGGCAGTTTCAGGGATTTTAAAACAAAATCATTATTCCATTACCTAAGCCATAGCCTCACTTTTCCCCTCTCATCTGCACTCAGACATGTATTTCAGGGCTGTTAATTACATTCGCAATGTTGTGCTTCCATCACCACAATCTATTTCCAAAACATCCCCATCATGCCACACAGGAACTCTGGACCTTTAAGCCTCAGCTCCCTATTCCTATCTCCACTCCATCTCCTAGTAACCTGTATACTAGATTCTGACTCTATGATTTTGCTTATACTAATTATTTCATATCTGTGAGATCATACAATATTTGTCCTCTTGTGTCTGGCTTATTTCACTCAGTATGATGTCTTCAAGATTCATCCATGTTGTTGCATGCATTAGAACTTCATTCCTTTTTCGGCTGAATATACCATTGTATGTGTACACCATAGTTTGCTTGTCCATTCATCAGCTGATGGGTAGCCTCGATCTTTCGGCAATTGTGAATAACACCTCTATGAACACGGGTGTGAAAATATCTATTCAAGTCCCTGCTTTCAATTTTTTTTGTGGTAGGTCATCTGGGTCATATGGTAGTTTTATACTTAAGTTTCTGAGGAACCACCAACTGTCTTCCACAGCGGCTGCACCATTTTACACTGCCACCTGCAATGAATGAGTGCTCCTGTTTCTCCGCATCCTCTCCACCACTTAGAATTTTCTGTGTTGATTTTTTTTCAGTTGTAGCCATCCTAGTGGGTGTGAATGGTTTCTCATTGTGGTTTTTAAAGTCATCGTTTCAGACAGTTCCTGCCCGGTTAGCAGCTGTTCTGGTGGAAGCACTGAGTCCTGGAGTGCCCTGCTCTGCCATCTTCCCACGGTCCTCTCTCACAGTGGTTTTAATTTGCATTTTCCTGATGGCTAATAATGTTGAACATCTTTTCATGTGCTTTTTGGCCATTTATATATCTTCTTTGGAGAGATGTTGTGGCAGTTCGAGATTATTTATGAATCCCCAAAAGAGAGATTATGTTTGTAAACTAAACTATTCCTCTGGGTGTGATACCTTTTGAATGCATTAGATTCAGCTGACATGTCTTGATTAAATTCCCTGTTAAGATTAGGGATTTGATTCAACCACGTCAGCAGGGCATGACTCAGATTGAGTCCCCACCCCCTCAGTGGGCTGATATAAATGGACACTCACTCAAGAAGACACACGGGAAGAGAGAGAGCGCTCCATGGATACCAGAGGAGAGAACTTTGTCATGTGACAGAAAGGAGGCGGCTCAAACAGCTAAAGCTCGGGGAGAGATGAGCCATTCGCCTGATAGTTTTCAGCTGACGAGAGCAGAGCTGCTGAGCAGCTGAGAAACCCAGAAAAGAAATGAGCCCTGCACCAGACACTGATATAGGAAGCCCTGAGAGACCAGGCAGAGGTCGCCCGCCATCTTGCTTCAACACGTGGCAACTGACTTTGCTGAGAAAGCAGCCTTGAGTTGACTCTTTAGGGCCTTGTGACTGTAAGCTTTTACCCCCAAATAAATACCCTTTATAAAGCCAACAGGTTTCTGGTACTTTGCGTCAGCACCCCTTTGGCTGACTAATACAGATGTCTTTTGCTCATTTTTAAATTGGGTCGTTTATCTTTTTTGTGAATTTGAAGGATTTCTATACATATTTTCTATATATATTTTGGATATTAAACTTTTATCCAATATGTGGTTTCCCAATGTTTTCTCCCATTGTGTAGATTGCCATTTTAATTTCATGATAAAGTCCTTTGATGCACAAAAGTTATTAATTCTGATAAGGTCCTATTTATTTTTTCTTTTGTTGCTTGTGCTTTGGGTGTGAGGTCTAATAAATCATTACCTACCACAAGGTCCCGAAAATGCTTTCCTATGTTTTCTTCCAGGATTTGAAAGTTCTGCTCTTATTTAGGTCTTTGGTCCACTTTGAGTTGGTTTTGTATAAGGGGCCAGGTATGGATCCCCCTTCATTCTTTTGCAGATGGAGATCCAGTTTTCCCAGCACCATTTGCTGAAGAGATTCTTTCCCAATTGAATGGTCTTTGTCCCCTTATCAAAAGTCATTTGGCCACAAATGTGAGGGTTGATTTCTGAGCTCTCAGTTTGGTTTCATTGGTCTATATGTCAGTCCTGTGCCAGTACCATGCTGTTTTTTTTTTTTAATTTTTAAAAC
>JAQZBX010090587.1:0-12495 GCA_029593785.1 Cabassous unicinctus
GCCAGTCAGGGGGCATGATGGACCCAATCTTCAGTTAATTTTTTAAAAAAAAAAAAGATTCACATTTAGAAAATGCTTGTTATTTTATGTTTATATTATTCAAGATTATATGGATTGGTTTGTACTTTTTTTTTTAAGAAGGTACCAGGAATAGAACCCAGAACTTCGCACATGGGAAACAGGTGCTCAACCACTGAGCTACATCCACTCCCTGGTTTATACTTTACTTGTGGTGTTTACAATTAATTTTTTCTTTAATAATTGCATATATTTACCTGGTTGATAGTAAGTGAATATGAAATTAAATATAAAGAGGGAGGAATTAGACACAGCATCATTTTAGTCCTTTATTATTTTTATCAAACTATAAACTTTAGGTAGACTTGTTAATTTATACTTAGCTTTTTCATGGGTATGGGACCATGATATTCATTTTAGTCAACTTTCTGTTCATTACAATTTTCAAAAGTAACTAATACACTGATTGATGAAAAATGGAAATGAAAAATACAGTAAAATATTCTAAAAAGCTATTGAAAATGCTCTTCCATTTCTTTATTTTTACAATCATTATTCAGAAATTATTGAGCTTGAATATTAAGCATACAATCTATAGTATACATTATCTCATCTGTTTATTAACCTTACTCAGGTGGTTATATTTGTGATATGATATGGACTCTAGTTTTCAAAAATAGAGGTAGAGGTTCTATATGTTATTGGACCCATTTTTCTGTTCCGTAGTTTCCCAATTGGGATTAAAGGTCAGAATAAAAGTTGAAACTAAAACTTTAGTCCTTCTTCTAACTCTATAGCAAAATAAGTAATATTTTGAAAGTACTAGTTACTTTAAATTAAATCTTTCTCAATTTCATAAATGTGTATTGAATATTTCAACACACCTCTCACTGAATGTCTCTATCTCCTTGTGAAAGTCAGAAAATGAGCAAAAGAGCCTAGAATAGGCTATATTTTCTCATAAAATGTAAAGCATCCAAAAAGTAACTGTTCCTTTAAATTAGTTCTTCGCGATTATAGTTTTTAGTGCCTCCATTTTCATTCAAATGTCCAACTTCATCCTGTGCTCAATGTGAATTTCAGGAAGCCAGAAATGGGAAAAGGGAAAAACAAAAGCTAGCAAAGAGCCATAACATTCCCTAAAGCATTTAGCAACTCAAACATTGTTTACGAAGTGACAGTGAATTTCTGTTAATTTATTGCAAAGTTATTCTATTTTGTTTTGTTCTTCATATTTATTCTCTGTTCATTCTCTTTACCACTTAATGTCTTTTGTAGAAGCCAACAATATTTATACTGAAATATTATTGTTTATATTATCATAGTAAAATATATTTTATGACACTTAAATCATTTGTTTATTCAATAGTATTACCTAACAGATTCTATTATAAGGAATGAATGTGAGGAAAATAATTTAATCCTGCCTGTAATTTTAGAAAATGAAGAAATATGAATTTGGTCTGTTCATACATTCACCATCCATTCACTTTTCCCAACTGCGTATAACACTCCTTAGTGACAGTGAGGAAAAAAAAAATACATTTGGGTAACAATTTTGTTTCAAGTCCCAGTTTTACCTTTAACATCATATATTTATTATATCCAAGCTATATAGTTTTCTTTCAGAATTATACTTATCAATTCATTGTTTCTCTTCATTAAGATTTTCCATTTGAGTCTAGATATCATGGGATAGGTTGGGAAAGGGAGTGTTATTAATATTTAATATTAATAATATATTTCAAAATAAAATTTTGAAAAATATTAAAATGTAAATTCATCAATTCATCATCCCCAAACCATGGAAAATGTTAGGTTTTGAAGCAATTGGTATTCAATATTGTATTATGAGTCCATATTTGCTATTTTTACTCACTTCTCTATACTGTAAAGCTTACCTTTTGTGATCTTACTCATCAAAGGTTGGCAAAAGAGCTAGGACATCACTTTAATTTTGAGGCAAATGTATAAAAACCATTAGATAATGCCTATTTGGATAACTGGAAAAAGTTCTTAATACATGTTTTAGGTTTGTAGTCAGTTGTCTACACAGCAAAAAAGTCTTATAGGAAACAGTATCTTTGGGACTATTAGGCCAAAGCCCCTGTCATTTGTGCAAATTCAAAATAAATGTATCATAGAATAGTCCTTTGTATAAAAGTAATCATTTTCATTATTTATTTCATGGCGTTATGTGTTTATTCTGCACATTACCACTCTTCTCTGTGTGGCTTCCTCATCTGGATTAATACACAGGAAAACATGGCCAACAAACCCTGTCCTCCTTCAGATAGATGGGGCTGACTGGGGCTCTGTTCCGAGCACTAGTGAAAAAGATGGGAATAAGGGGGTAAGGAACTGTTTCAAGAGGCTAAACTCTTGGGGTGAGACACATAGATGAAAACATCAAGAAGGGAAACGGGATAGAAAGTCCTACTTCTTCCAGGTTGCAGAGGAAAAGGCTATTGTCCAGGGGCCAGCTGAGCAGAGACCAGCAATGAGGATGGAGACCTGGGGGACTCTATTGGAATTAGCCTGCGGTCCTTGTATTGTTCAGAAGTGGTGTAAATATAAGGGCTATGTTTATATTTTTTGAGATGATAATGTTTCTCGACTTTTCCAGAGGAATTACTAAAGGCAAGGATTTACACTATGTATCTCCAAAATCTTAAATGGTGAAAATTTGAATAAAGAAGGAATAAAACCCAGCACAACCCAATAAAATGCAAAAGGGGAGGAAAATACAAGATGAAATATGTAAAATACGAAAAGAAATTGACAGCACAAAATACATCAATCCAAATGCAAAGTAGTAAAAATTTCAAGTGGTTTATCTCACATTAATAGACAATGTTTATCAGATTAGATATTAAATAATAATTGTATAGCTGTATGGTATTTTATTAACAGAATTGAAAAATGTAATGGCTTAGGTAAGTTTGAATGTGAAAGATATAAACAGACATAGAAAGCAAATACCAAAGAAAAAGTGGATGAGATTTCTATATTAATGTAAGAGAAACTAAGAGACTTTAAGGTAAATGCAAAAAACAAACAAACAAACAAACAAAAAAAACATTATCAGAGCTTGTTTTAGTTTCTTAGGCTTAAAACAGATACCATGTGTTGGTTTAAGCAATGAGAATTTCTTAGCTTACAGTTTGAGGACATGAAAATGTCCATACAAATCAAGGCAACATCAAGGTGATGCTTTCTTCCAAAAGACTGGCTGCCAGTGAACCTTGGCTTCTCTGCCACATGGCAAAGCATATGGCAGCACGTGCAGGCATCTCCCTTCTCTTCCGAATTTTGTTAATTTCAGCTTCTTACTTTTGTGCCTTACTCTTCTCTGTATTCATTCTGTTTATAAAGGACTCCAGTAATAGGATTAACTATTGCAATGTCTGGTTTTTGTAGATCCCTTTATTTTATTTACATAATTAAAGTAGCCATGAAAAGGATATCCTTTGCCCCCAAATTATACAATTATTTAGCATTTTATAAATTCAATATTCCCAATAAGCACATGAAAGCATTCTAAACATCATTACCCATAAGGGAAACATAATTAGAAATCACAATATGATACCACTACATGCACAAGGCTGACAGTTATCAATAAAATTGAAAATAACAAGCTTTGGAGGGAATGTGGAGAAAATGAAAGCCTTGTGCATGTTAGTGAGAAGGTAAAAAAATTACAGCCTCTGTGGAAATTATATGTCATTTCCTCAATTAGTTAAATAATTTCCATTTGACCCCAAATTCCACTCCTTGTATATATCCCAAACAATCTAATACAGGGACTCAAAACAGATACTAGTATACCAATGATCATAGAAGCCTTGCTCCCAGTAGTACAAAGCAGAAATAACCCAGGTGTCCATCAACAGATGAATGCATCAGCAAAATGTTGTGCATACACACTGTAGAATATTATTCAATTCCACAAAGAAATGAAGTTCAGAAATACATTGCAACATAGATGAAGCTTGAAAACATTATTCTGAGTGAAATAAACTAGGCACAAAAGGGCAATACTGTATGATTTCACTTTTATAAAATATGTAGAAATAGCAAATTTATAGGGACAGGAAGTAGATTAGAGATTACTAGGCAATGGGGCTGAAGGGAAGAGGAAGGTGCTGCTACAGTTGAGGTTTGCCTAGAAAATAGAATCAACCTCTTACTCATCTCCCTCCTTCCATCTTGTTCAACTGCAGTTTATATAAAGAAAAAAAACAATTAAGTGAATTATTTTAAAACTAAATGTTAATTTTTTATTGGTTCTGCTCAAAATCATTCCATAAATTTCCATTTCATCCTGCAGATTATACCACCTCTTCCTGCCGTTCCTCCTCCCTCTGTTCCAACCACATTGGCCTATCTCTTAGTTTCCCAGATGATACTACAACTACCACACATTGGGCTGGCTTAGCAAGAGGAATTTATTGGCTCATGAGATCAGAGGTAAGAAGGCTTGCTTCCTGCTGAGGTCAGGTCAGTAGTATTCTGGCTGGCTGGGATTCTTGGGTTCCTTGGTTTTCTCTTCATATGGGGATGTCTTCTTCTTTCTCTTTTGGGTTCCATTGACTTCCTGATTCTAGCTCCTCCCCTTGACTTTCTCCCAAAGCCTCAAGTAATAAGTTTAACACCCATCCTGATTCCACTGGCCACAACAAAACTAAAAATAACATCTTCAAAAGGTCCCAATTACATTAAGCTCACACCCACAGGAGTATATTCAGATTAAAAACATGTTTTGATTTTTTTCTTTCTTGTGTACATAATTCAAGCCAACACAGCCCCCCTGCTGTTACTTGAGCCTACTGGGCTTATTCCACCTCAGGGCCTTTGCATTTGAAATTAACATTACTAAAATTCATTTGCCCTGATATGACTTACTAATATTTTTCTGTTTGTGGTAGCAATTGTTGTAAATTTTGTTCCTGAGTTGATTTTTGTGATTTTTTCTGTATGATTCCATATAATTTTATATCACCTTCTCAGTACTGCATTCTAGAATTTAAGCAGCATGTGGTTGAGTGGGTCACAGTGAATGAAGCAGGCTCGTTAGATGTGGAAGACCAGTTTTTGACTGTGTCCAATGTGCTATATAGTGAGCAGTGAGGGGGAGTCAGCGTGCAGTGACTTCTTATAGTGGAACAGTGACAAGCTGAACCATGGGAGCCTCACAGAATTTGCTCCTTACACCTTCTCCTCAAGGCAAGTCCAGAGGCTCTGTGCAGTGGGGGAGAGGTTTAGCCTAGTGTCACTGAGCAGCTGCCCTAGGAGGTTTGTGTTCAAGGCAGTATCAATGTGGGAGGAGTTTCTTAGCTTTGTTGACAGTAATAGCCCGCAGCATCTTCAGTTCCATCCCACTGATGGTGAGGGAGTAGTCAGTCCCAGAACCTCTGCCACTGAACCTGCCCTACCCAAAGGCTTTGTGTTTGTATTATAGATAAGGAGTTAGGGACCTTTCCTGTCTTCTGCTGGTACTAATGTAAGTAGTTATTAATCTCTGAAGTGGCCTTGCAGGTGATGGTGGCACTGTCTCCTGGAGACACATACAAGGAGGATGGGGACTGAGTCAGCAGGATGTCTCCTCTGTCTTCTAAACTGGAAGATGAAAGAAATCATAAGTTAAATCAGATGCAATCCATATGATTTGGAGGACTGAAAATGTCTGAGTTTATGTCCACCCTTATAAACCAATGTATGCAAATCTTCAATCTCTCTCGTATACATTATAAACTATAATTGTCTGTCAACTTTCAATGACTCTTCTACTTGCTACTTCTCTGTGGTCTCTCACCTGAGATCCATAGCAAAAGGGGCCACATAAGCTGAGCATGGCCACTCATCCCTCCACAATCTGGTAGGTGCTGAGCCATGGCTCCCTATGTGGCCTAAGCACTGATAAAACATTCTGAGCCTGTCTCTGGATAGACAGGCATAGTAGGCAGGCAGGGGGTTTAGAAAGGCAGACCTGCAGCACATGAAAAACTGCCCTCAACTCCAGGCAGTTTCTCCACAGCAGGTTTGACAAAGACGGGGTCACAAGTTCTTTCTTTTTTAAAAAAATTAAGGCTGTAAAATTCACCACCATAAAATTCACCCTTATAAACTATACAATTTATTGATTTTTAGTTTATTGGCAATGTTATGTAATCATCACCACTATCTAATTCCAGAACATTTTCATCATCTCACAAAAAACCTGAACCCATTATAAGTCCATCACCATTTTCCTACCCTCACATCTGATAACTGCTAATACATTTTCTGTCTCTATGGATTTGCCTATTTAGGACAATTTCATATAAATGGAATGATACAATATGTATCCTTTTGCATCTGACTTCTTTCCTTTATCATAATATTTTCAAAATCCTTCTACTTTGTTGCATGTATAAGTATTTCCTTCCTTTTTAGGGCTGAAAATAATATTATATTTTACATCCCACTCTAACTTGGAACAATGAACTGACCCTGACTTCTGACATTTCAACTGTCTCTCCAGCAGGGGAAGCCAGGAACACATGTCTGTGCAGGAAATGGTCAGCAGTGACAGTGCTGGCAGTGGGTGTGCACACTGGCACCTAAAATAACAAGTACCTGAGCTCCAAGAAGGTCTTCGGGGCCTCAGGTCACTTCTGGGAGAGTGAGTTTGGAACTCCTTTTGCCCTCACAGTCAGATGTGTGCAGGCTGGTGCTGCTTCAAATTCATCATCATCACTGGGCCAGGGACAGCCTCCCCAAGTCCCTAGCCCCAAACAACAACCTTTCTTGTTTAGTGAGCACTGGCTTACCAATCTGCTTCCCTTTTCCTTGGGATGTTTTGCATACAGTTTCTGAACTGACCCAGGTACTGGGATTTTTTTCTGTTGGCAGCCTGAGAGGAGGGTGTGTTGACCATTCAAAAGGTATTTCAGAGTTGAATGGTTAAGGAAGACCTGGGGAAGAAGTTATCACACCAGGAAACCCAAGAGGAGCAATGGATGTGATGTCCAATGATGGCTCCATGTGGTCGATCAGGGGGCATTTTCTTCAAATTCTCTTTAATAGAAACAAATGATTTTATGTTGAAATTCCTGATATTTCATATCACTGTGGGCCATTGAAATAGATTAAATAACCAAAATCTTAGGAAAGACTCAGATACATGGGTGAAGATACAGAAAGAATTTTATTTTGTGTGTGTTTGTGGAAGGAAAAAAAATCCTTAAAATATCATCAGAAATAGTACAAAATAGGTAGTCATTGCCCTGTGTTTCCAGAGGCTAGAAGTACACTGGACTTGCTAATGCTGAAGGACTGGTCAGTGGGTTCCCAGACGTAGAATCTAAGTTCTCAGTAGTGTCAGAATTTCATGACTCTTGGAGCCAACTTGAGAAGATAAATTGCAAAGGGTTTATGGAAATATAAATTTTCTCCAGATTCAATATTTACTAAAGTTGTGGTGTTTGCCATTTTTAAAGATATTTTGATAAAGAAAGAAAAACACGATGGAATTTATTTTTGTCCCAGAATAAATGAATTCTTGCTTTGTTAAGTGTACTTGTATTGACAAACCCAAATCAGTTATGACCACACATAAGGTGACAATAAAATTTGTTGTCCAAACCTGGGCTCATTGCACAGTGACCATATGCTATTAAAATAATTCTACAACAACGGCATGACCTGGGCTGTCCTGTGAAAACCATTACATATAAGCAGTATAAGCCTTCCTTATTTAGTTGTAATCATTTCCCCTTTATAGCTCTAAAAATAGATTATTTCTCTAGAATGCGAGGACAACACAAGCCCATTCTGAAACTACAAAACATATCCTTGCTTTCCTGTTGTTCTAGGTGCTGCTATTAAGTGAAAAAATAGGTGACAATATGTGAATATTAATATACCAGAAAATGTCTGATAATGAAATATTTACATTTTATTTTTATTTTCTGAATTTAGAGGTGAAACTGTTATTTTAGCGGTAGGGGTCCTATCTGTTTCTGCAGCTAATAGAGGCACATCACTGAGCTAAACCAGAACAAGAGTTCCAGTTTATTCTGGTGCCACAGAAACTGGTAGAGAATCATATTCCAGTCACCCATGATATATCTTGTTTATTTTTCTTTTTATCTCAGATAGATTCAGTGTCTTTAAAAAAAAAAAAATAGCTCTTTCTCTCTCAAAATCTGTTGTTTCATCACGCTATAAATTTTTGTTACCAACAATTGACAGCCAGCTTTTCCTAAACAGTAATGGCCCATTGTTGCAGACAAAGATGCCTGAGCTGTCCAATTTAGTGGAGTCATCTCAACTCTAATTCCCTGACAGCCACTGTAATGTTGTTCAGATGATATAATTCTGAGATTGAGAATAACCAAAACCCAGGGGCAGCAGCTCCAAATTCTGATGTCTACCCCAATGCCTTCCACATGTGCATGGCAGAGCTTCACAGAGTGCTCCTAGGGCCTCTATACTGGGTGAGGAGGGTGGGGGTCATAGCAAACTCCATAGCTCTTCACACACTTTCCTGCTCTGGCTTTTGCAGCAGAATATTCTATTATTACAGGACATCTCAGCATTCTCTAGAATAATTCCATTACCTTCATAATGGGCCATTTTCAGCAACTGATGCTCAGAGGTGGTCATAAGATTGTTCCTCATTCAGAAGCACAGGTTTGGACAACAGATGATATTGTCACCTTATCTGTGGACACGCTTGTAAATACATGTACACTTACAAAGCATGTCTTCTCTCTTATTGCCGGAGGCATAAAGGAAGGAGAAGCATAAATGGGAAAAATGTCCCACTGGGACCCCCCGGAAACCGTGCCAAGGTATTTTAGGTCAATGCAGAAGAAGCAGGATAATCTGGGTTTACAGAAGCAGGTTAGACCTCAGAGCTGGGACTGGAATTGCCTTCATATTTCTGCTTTTGACAATAGTGCTGAAATTAGGTTATAGGAAGGAAGCTATGTTCACGTCTATGCTTGTAAGGCCATCAGAATTTAGATTCTAGGACCTGCAGGGTATCTTGGAGGTTACTGCAGCATAAGAATACCTGTGTATTCTTTTGTTGTTGTTTTTTTTTGCTTGTTCAGAATATATATATTTTTTTCTTTTTTTGTGCTCTACTGTGAAGACTTTCACAACTTTGCTACAGAGATCTTTATGTATTAATGAATGTGGAGGATGGCAGGATATTTTCTGAACATACGGACACTTTTCTTCTTTAAACATTTTGAGTTCTTAGACTTTCCTTTCTGACCCTTCTCTTTGGGTTTAGGAGAATCAGACATAACTTTAGCTTCACTGGATTCTGACTAAACAAAATCAATATATGCCACAATTATTCTGTTGTTGCTCTTATTGCTATTCTGGGGTGCTTAATATGGTTGAAAGAAAGGACTTATAAATTTCATTCCATGGTTTATGGAGAGGAGAGTGTCATTCTACATCTGGCTTTGCAGAAAGTTTTGCATCACCCCTGTTGTTGTTGGCAACCATTTTCCAACCATGATGGTAGCTGTTAAACCAATAGACAGAGGATGGCAGACCAATGAGCTTGAAACCCATTTGATCTTATTTTAAGCCACTGACTCAGCCAACCTTGAAGCCCACCCTTTCTCTAAACATCTGTTAGTTGTACTGTCAGCATTCCACAATATATTTCACATTTGTTTCTCAATTATTAAATAATATATACTAGTCAGAAGATTCTAAATAAACTGGTCTCCTTGCTATTTTTTTATTATTGTAGATTATATCACAAGTTTCAACTGAAATATGTGTTATTCTATGTTATTTTTTATTTTAATTTTAATTTTTAAATAAGCTTTAGACTGCATAAATGTTATATCAAAAATATAGGGGATTCCCACATATTCCACTCCATTCCTGTCCCACACATTCCTCCATAAATAACATCTTTCATTAGTGTGGTACAGTTGTTAAAATGTTGCTACTAACTATGTACTATAGTTTACGTTATAGTTGACAATTTTATAGGTTTTGACAAAATGTATAATGGCCTACCATCATTGCAATACCATGCAGAACAATTCCAATATCTGCAAAATGCCCCCATGTTACACTTATTCTTCCCTCTCCCTGCCTTCAGAACCTCTGGTGGCCATTGCCTTAATATCAATGATAAAGTTCTTCCATTGCTAGAATAGTAATAAGTCTACTTTAGTTCATAGTTGCATTCACCTTGTTATGTCTGGTTTTTACTCTATCTTGAGGATTTTAGGATGGTGATACCCACTGTGTTTCTGACTGAGAGGGGGCTTAGGTCCCATGGAGAAGATGGATAGAGCAATCTTGCTTGCATTTGTAGATACCCTCAGATTTTCATGATGGGCATTTTCCATCATCATTCTTTTATTAGCCATTCTGTGTGAATCCAGTGAAACAGAGACTAGGTATTGCAACACTGCTGAGATTCAGGGCTCAACCAGCATGTGAACAGACTGAAGATTTAAGTCACTGGACATATATTTAACAAGGTTAGTGCTAATTATATGTTCAAATAAAAGGGGCAGAAGAGCCAAGTGTAGGGAAATTATAAATGATTCTAACTCTGTTACATTGGGGAGCATATATTCCAAAGTAAGGCCAACTGACAAAGTGCCAAATTCCCAAGATTTTCTGCCTACCTATAGTGTCTAGATATCTCTAGAACCATCAGGACTTTGCTGTTTGAGGCACTGTTTATTGTGGCAGTCACTGAGATCCTACTGAGACGTGCTTAAGTGTAACCTCTGGAATGACTTCCCCACTTACTTTGAAATCTCTTTGCCATAAAAAACTCATTGTATTTAATATGTCCCCTTTTTGTTCAAGGCCTTTTTCCACATGTATTGCTAGTCAGTGCATGATAATAATCCCTTGGTGCCAGGGAGGTTCATCCTTGGGAATCATGTCCCATGCCGGGGGCGGGGGTGGGGGAGGCGGGGAAGGTAGTGCATTTAAATGCAGACAATAGTAAGATATGACAACAGAAATTCAAAGGATAAAATAGACAAAGTAAGTAATGCCTTTACAGTAGTAACATTGAATGTCAATGTATTGAACTCCCCAGTCACAGAAGAGGATTGTGGAAAGATGGCATCAGACTAACAGGCAGGGCTCAATACTCTCACAAAAACAATGGAAAATGAGCCAAAAGACCTGCTTTGGATATCAGCAGACAAGGACAATGCTACAGAGCTCTGAGGAGAGTGAGGGACAGAGAGAATAAGAACCCAAAACAACAAACATGAGTTGTCAAACCCCTCTGGTGGTGAGGAAGAGTTCCCCTTTCCTACCCCCAAGATATTAAGCTAGGATAAAATCCATGGTTCATTGTAGCTGATTGAGAGGGAAAAAGATATCTTCTTCCCTGTCAGCTGTTTCAAGAGAAAAAGGACGGAGACTCAGGATCTTTTCATCAATGAATTCAGCCAGCAGAGTCTACTTTGAATCTTTGGTCTGGATATTCAACTCAGGAACACAGGAAAGCCTAAACTGAAACACCTCCATGGAAAGGTGCTCAAATGAGCTCCACCTGCTGGCAGGTCTGATAATTGCATGGGAAAAACTGTTGTTGGTGCTCTCTGTATCCTAACACCTGGGAGAAAATCTACACTCTATTAATGAGTTCCTGTCCAAAGTTTGATAACATAAACTGGGCAATTTTAAATCCTTAGAATAAGTTGAACAAAATATCAAAGAAGAGCAGGAAATAAAAACACTGGCAAAAGAGAGAAATTGTTTTTCAAAATAAATTCACCAACATATTCAGATGCCTAGACATCAGCAAAAAAATCACAAGCAATAAGAAAACAGGAAAAGATAGCTCAGCTAAAGGAACAAACCAAATATCTTAAAGAGATACAGGACTTAAGGCAATCAGTGATAATTGCACAATTCTCCTAAATAAATTCAAAGAATGTAAAGAAAATATGACTAAAGAAATAAAAGACATTAAGAAGACAATGGGTGA
Source organism: Cabassous unicinctus (assembly GCA_029593785.1). Classification (NCBI taxonomy): domain Eukaryota; kingdom Metazoa; phylum Chordata; class Mammalia; order Cingulata; family Chlamyphoridae; genus Cabassous; species Cabassous unicinctus. Next base: position 12,008 of record JAQZBX010090587.1, read on the forward strand.
GCATTAACAACAATTTGAAAGTCTGCAAAGAAAAGTAACAGGCATTATGGGAATGAAAGACATGGTGGATGGAATTAAAAACACATTAGAGGCACATAATAGCAGATTTCATATTACTTGAAGACAAAATTAGTGATTTTGAAGACAGAACAACTGAACTGGAAGAGATAGGAGAACAGAAAGAGAAGAAAATGGAAAAACTGGAATGGAGTCTCAGGGAATTGAATGACAATGCAAATTGCACAAACATTTGCATTATTGGTGTCCCAGAAGGAGAAGAGAATGGAAAAGGGGCAGAAAGAATATTTGAGGAAATTAAGGCTGAGAACTACCCAACCCTTATGAAGGACATAAATATCAATATACAAGGTGGACAACACACCCCAAATAGAATAAATCTTAATAGACCTACTCCATGCCACCTACTATTCCGAATGACAAATATCAGAGATGAAGAGAAGATTCTAAAAGCAGCAAGAGACTACCAA
>JAQZBX010090588.1:0-12490 GCA_029593785.1 Cabassous unicinctus
AGGGAATATTACCTAACTCATTCTATGAAGCCAACATCACCATAATATCAAAGCCAGATAAAGATGCTACAAGAAAGTAAAAATTACAGAACAATCTCTCTAATGAACTTAAGATTCAAAAACCTCAACAAAATACTTGCAAATCAAATCCAACAACACATTAAACGAATTATATACATGATCAAGTGTGTTTTATCCCAGGTATGCAAGGGTGGTTCAACACAAGAAAATCAATTAATGTAATACAAAACATTAACAAATTGAAGAAGAAAAATTACATTATCATCTCTACCAATGCAGAAAGGGCATTCAACAAAATCCAGCATCTTTTCTTGGTAACTTTTCAAAAGATAGGAATAGAAGGAAACTTCCTCAACATGGTAAAGGGCATATATGAAAAACCCACAGCTAACATCATATTCAATGGTGAAAGACTGAAAGCTTTCCCTCTAAGATCTGTAACAAAACAAGGATGCCCACTGTCACCACTCTTATTCAACACTGTATCAGAAGTTCTTGCTAGAGCCATTAGGCAAGCAAAAGAAATAAAAGATCCAAATTGGAAAGGAAGAAGTAAAACCTTCATTATTTGCAGAAGTCCCAAAAAATTTACAACAGAACTACGAGAGCTAATAAACGAGTTCCGCAAAGTAGTGGTATATAAAATCAACATGCAAAGATCAGTAGTGCTTCTATATGCTAGTAATGAGCAATCTGGGGAAGAAATCAAGAAAAAAAATCCCATTTACCATAGCAACTAAAAGAATCAAATATCTAGGAATAAAATAACTGAGGATGTAAAGGACTTGTATACAGAAAACTACACAACACTGCTAAAAGAAATCAGATAAGACCTAAATAAATGGAAAGACATTCCATGTTCATGGTTTGGGAGACTAAATATCATAAAGATGTCAATTCTACCCAAATTATTTATTACATAATGCAATCCCAATAAAAATTCCAACAGATTTTTTTGCAAAAATGGAAAATCCACTTATCAAATTTGATTTGGAAGGGTAAGGGGCCCTGAATAGCCAAAAACATCTTGAAAAAGAAGAACAAATTTCTAGAAACTTGAAAGAAATAGAGAAGAGAAGGTTGTGAGCCATCACCCATACGGATGTAATCTATGGTATAGTTACAGAGTGTAGTTGCATATTGAAGGGATAGAACAGGAGGATAGTGATATTATTGAGTTGGGTGGTGCAGGGTTGACAGGTGGGTAGATTGGGAAGGGTGAGTTAGAAGGTCCAGGATACTGGGGGGAGGGTTGGGAGAGGGACCAGATGAACACTGGGGATTTGTGGGTATGAGGTTGAAAGTAAAGAGGTGAGAATGCTCTTATGGCAAAATGACAAGGAAGGGTCACTGGTTTAGGGTGTTGGTTGGGGGGGGCATTCGGGGCAGGGCGCACCTCGAACAGGCTTCTAGGGAGTGTGGGAGTGATCATTCTGTCATAATATGCTGTATCAGTGGGTGGAGACCCCCATAATGAGCAGGAAGGAGTTGGACTCCCATCTTTGGGAGGACCAATTTGTTCAGAAATAAACAGGTGGGAGTCTCTCAAGAGCAAGGGCAGTTCCTAATAGGGGAGGAGAAACCAGTGTGTCAAGACTTCTTGTTGCATATAACTATGACTCTTGTCATCCAACAATGACACGATTGTTGTTGTGGGCCCTGGGGGGATGGGGTGGGAGGAAAAGAATAGATCAAACAGGGGGTATGTAGTGGTCAGTGGAAATGTTCTTCATTACCATACAGTGATGGACACAGGACATGGTATCACCAAAATTCATAAAAGTGTACAGTCTAAAATGTAAACCATAGCGTAAGCCACTGACAATGTTTAGTAGCTATGTTTCACTATTTGTAGATCAGTTATAACAATGCTACCATCCACAGATAAAAAGGTATTAGTATGGGGGGAGGAAAGGGGGAGGATGTTGGGTATATGAGAGTCTCCTGTAGTCTGTGTGTGACTTTGCTGTGACCTAAAACTTCTTTGAAAACAAAATGAAAAATAGTGAGACACTGGGGAATGAGAGGGGGAAGGTGCCACGGTACAGACTGGACACCAGATATTGCACTGATGAAAGGCAAAAGGTCAAAAAAAATTTTTTTTTATTTTTCATTTTTTTAATATCCCAATCTTTTAATTTTATTTTAGTTTTAGATTTTTTTTAATTTTTATGTATTTTATCTCTTACATTTAAACTTATTATTTCATTTTCCTATTAATTGTATTCAGCTATCTTAATGGCTTCATCTTTGAAGAAGCTTTGTATCACAGAAGGATACAACTGGGGCGGGGGAGGATCGTTGGTGTGGGATATCAGGGATGGGGGATGCATGGGAGGAAGTTCACCTGAACATAAATGTAAGGTATATAAAAATGTTCAAATGTTTACAGGGCATTGTCACAGTGGGTGGAGAATCACTTAATAAATGAGAGAATACTAAATTCCCATCCTGGAGAGCTCTGCCACACTCTCTAATGGAGCAGAAACAGTCCCACAAGTGCAGGGGCAGTGACTGGTGAAGGAGGATGATCCACTGATGGGCCCTTGATATTGATGACTAGACTTATGAGTCTTTCCTCTTGAAATTGAAACTTAGCCTATTGTTATGGGGTGCCTAAGGGTTGCCTCCTGAGAGCCTTGTTGTTGCTCAAATGTGGCCTCTCTCTAAGCCAAACTTAGCATATGAATGCATTACCTTCCTCCCAGCGTGGGACATGACTCCCGGGGATGAGCCTCCCTGGCATCGAGGGATTGCTACCAATGCCAACTGGCAATGCGACTGGAAAAAGGCCTTGGATAAGAGGGGGAAAAGGCAAAGACAAATCAGTTTATATGGCTAAGAGACTTCAAAATGAGTCTGGAGGTCATCCCAGATGTAATGCTTATGCACATCTCAGTAGGATCTCATAGAATTCCAAAGTGGATATCACCCCAAATAGTGGGGCTCCTGAGGGCTCTGGAGACACCCAGGTCCTACATCAGGGTGGATAGGTCTGGAGTTTGGTGCCTTGCCAGTGGGCCCTACTTTGGAGTTTGTGCTCCTGAGAGTGACAAGAGTTGGACTCAACTACGTCTTCCCTACACACGGCTCATCTGTCCCTTCTATTCAACCAGATACTTGGTGCTGGAGTTTATAGGTGTACATCCAGAAACTTGAGTCTTTGGGCTGTCCATGTGCCAGCTGGGCCCGGAACCTCGGTGGAGCTGCAACTGCTATTCTACAACTCATTGGACTCACCCAGGACACCTGGCGGGGAAATGATGATGGACAATGGCCATCCCAGGGAACAGAGAGAGTCTGCTCCTGCAGGCTGGACAGTTCCATCCATCTTCCCCATGGGATATAAGCCCCCTCTCAATTGGAGGTGGAGTGGATACCAGACTCCTCAGGCTGGGGGGAAGAGGTATTGACTAGAGTGGACTTACTGGTATTCTACTATAGACATAACTGTGACTCAAGCAATGGAAAAAATTACAACATTGATGTGGAGCCAGTGGCCACTGGAGGCTCTGGGGGCAGGGAGAGGGAAAAGCAGTTGTAATACAGGGGCTTTTTCGGGACTTGGGAATTGTCCTGAGTGACACTGCAATGAAATAGATATAGGCCATTTTATACCATCATATAACATGCAGAACTGTGTGGGAGAGACTGTGGTCTACAATATGAACTATGGTCCATGCTTAATGGCAAAGCTCCAGGATGTGTTTATCAACTGCAATTAATGTGCTACACTAATGAAGGATGCTCATGTGGGAGGTTGTGGGAGGTGGGACATATGGGAATCCCTATATCGTTTGTGTAACATTTATGTAATCTAAGTATCTTTTAAAAATTTTTTTATTAAAAAAAAAAAAAGATTCTAGCAAGAAAAAAAAATAAACACATTTGTCTTAACCCTTTCAAAAAAAAGAAAAAAAAAAAGCATATTACAAAGCTTTAAAGTGATCAAAACCACATGGTATTTGCACAAAGATAGGCATATTGACCAATGGAACCAAATTAAGAGTTCAGAAACATACCCGCACATCTACAGCCAACTGATATGTTACAAGGCTGCCAAGACCACTCAATTAGGACAAAACAAGTCCGTTCAACTAATGGTGCTGGAAGAACTGGATATCCATATCCACAAGAACGAACGAGGGTCCTATCTCACACCCTATATAAAAATTAACTCAAGATGGATCAAAGACATAAATGTAAGAGTCAGGACCATAAAATTCCTAGAAGAAAATGTACGGAAGCATCTTTGAGATCGTGTGTTAGACACCCGTTTTATAAACTTTACACCCAAAGCAGAGGCAATGAAAGAAAAATTAGATAAATGGGACTTCCTCAAAATTAAAAACTTTTGTGCTACAAAGGAGATTGTCAAGAAAGTGAAAAGCCAGTTTATTCAATGGGAGAAAATATTTGGAAACCACATAACCAATAAGGGTCTAATATCCAGCATATATAAAAAATAGAACTCAACAATAAAAAGACAACCTAATTTAAAAACAGGCAAAAGACTTGAATAAACATTTTTCCCAGAAAGAAATACAAATGGCTAAAAAGCACATGAAAAGAGGCTCAACATCACTAAGTTATGAGGGAAATGCAAATCAAAACGACAATGAGAGACAACCAGCAAGATGGCGGCAGAGTAATGAGTGCCTAGAGTCAGCTCCTGCTACAGGGCAGGTGGTGACCACCCAGAGCTGTCTAGAGCACTTGTCTGGGGCTCCAGGAGACCAGAAGTGCATCCTGCAACATCCTTGAAAGAATGGAGGGAGGAGATACCCATCTGCAGAGAAGATTCATGAGTAGAGCCCTCCATGCCACGGAGGCCAGTGCCCATCCTCCACTGGAGACACAGGCCGCCTCGGGAGCTGTTCCATGGCTGGAATTGGAAGCTCCACTTCCCAAAACGGGGGAGGAAGAGACGGCTGGGCACCAACTTCAGCTACTGATTAGTAAATTCAGCGGGTTAAAGTATAATCCTAAGAACAGCTGAAGTTTGAACCTGTCCAAGTCAGAAAGACGCCGGTGGCTGCCATGTTCACTCCGTGCCTGGCATGAGGGGAAGCGGGGCCGACTGAAAGTCACAGTGCTGGTAGGGACCAGCTTCTTTCCATCTAGATCAGATTGCAGCTCTAGCCTAAGCCCCAGGCCCACCTCGGGCAGGGAGGAAGCTGAGGGGAGCTGCGCCGGCCTCTCCAGGCAACTACCGGCCATGCTGCAGAGGCCGGTGATCATCCTACTTTGGCAGCACAAGCCACCCCAGGAGCTATTCTGTGGCAGGAATTGGAAGCTCCATTTCCCAAAAACAGGGGAGGAAGAGACAGTTGGCCACCAATGTCAGCTGATTAGTAAATTCAAAGTATAACCCTAAGAACAGCTAAGGTTTGAACCTGTCCAAGTCAGAAAGAGGCTGGTAGCCACCATTTTGACTCCACCCCCAGCATGAGGGGAAGCCGGGCTGACTGAAAATCACAGTGAAGGTAGAGACCGGCTTCTTTCACCCAGCTCAGCCTGCAGCCCCAGCCTAGGCTTCAGCCCCACCTCTAGCAGGGAGGAAGCTGGCGGGCCCTGCACCAGCCTATCCAGGTAACTACAGGTACACTTAGCTGGTACAGACTGAATAATCAGAAGTCTACCGGGGCAACTGTGGTCATCTTGTACCTGCACAGCGCAGATTGCTGCCCACACCTGCAACTCCATCCCCACCCCAGGCAGGACAGAAAGGGGCGTGAAGCTTCATCAGTCTCTCTGGGCAACTACAGTCTAGGCCTGCATGACTTGGATTATTCCACACAGCTGTGGCTCTCTCCCTACCCTTGGTAAAGAGAAAGTGGGAAGAAGCCTCATTGGTTCCTGGGGCAATACAGGCAGCTTGAGACTCCACAGCTTATAGCACCAGCCTCATCCTCCTACTACACAACCAGCAAGGGAGAAACGGCAAGAAAGACCTAAAGTAAAGAGAGAAACTGCACCCAGAATAAATACTCTAGTAAGCCAGATGCTAAGATACCAACAATAAAATTACAAGCCACACCAAGAAACAGGAAGATACGGCCCAGTTAAAGGAACAAGATAAGCCTCCAGATGACGTAAAGGAAACAACTCATCACAGATGTTCAAACAAATCTCAATTCAATGAGATGGCTAAAGAAATTAAGGATATCAAGACAACACTGGATAAGCACAAAGAAGAATGTGAAAGCATACACAGAAAAATAGCAATCTTGTGGGAATGAAAGGTACAATAAATGAAATTTAAAATACACTGGAATCATATAATAGCAGATTTGAGGCAGCAGGAGGATTGGTGAGCTTGAAGAAATGGCCTCTGAAAGTGAACATACAAAAGAACAGATGAAGAAAAGATTGGAAAAACTTGAACAAGGTCTCAGGGAACTGAACAACAGCAAGAGACGTGCAAACATACGTGTCATGGGTGTCCCAGAAGGAGAAGAGAAGGGAAAAAGGGCAGAAGGAATATTTGAAGAAATAATGGTAGAAAATTTCCCAACCCTATTGAAGGACATAGATATCCAGGTCCAAGAAGCACAGCGTATTCCCATCTGAAAAAATCTGAGTAGATCAATTCTGAAACACATACTAATCAGAATTTCAAATGCCAAAGACAAAGAGAGAATTATGAGAGCAGCAAGAGAAAAGCAATGCAAAATGTAAGACATACCTGATGAGATTAAGTGCTGATTTCTCACCAGAAACCATGGAGGCAAAAAGACAGTGGTATGATACACTTAGGATACCGCAAGAGAAAAACTTCCAGCCAAGAATCTTATATCCAGCAAGACTGTCTTTCAAAATGAGGGCGAGTTTAGAATATTCACAGATAAACAGAGACTGAGAGAGTTTGTAACCAAGAGACCTGTTTTGCAGGAAATACTAAAAGGGTGTGCTATAGCCTGAAAAGAAAAGAAAGGAGAGAGAGGCCTGGAAAAAAGTCTAGAAATGAAGATTATATCAATAAAAGTAACTAAAAGTGTCAAAAGAGTGGTGAAAATAAAATATGACAGATAAAACCCAAATATTCAGGAATAAATTTAACCAAAGATGTAAATCACTTGTATTCAGAAAACTACAACTCATTTTTAAAAGAAATTTAAAAAAAGACCTAAATAATTGGAAGAACATTCCATGCTCACATATCGGAAAACTAAATATCATTAAGATGTCAATTCCACTCAAATTGATATACATATTCAATGCAATCCTGATAAAAATTCCACCAGCATTTTTTTAAATAAATGGAAAACATGATTATCAAATTTATTTGGAAGGGTAAGGGGTCCTGAGAAGCCAGAAACATCTTAAAAAGGAAAAGTAAAGTTGGAGGACTCATTTCCGGACTTTAAGTCGTATTACCTAGCTACAGTGGTAAAAACAGCATGGTACTGGCATAAAGACAGACACATAGACCAATGGAACCGAACTGATGGTTCAGAAACAGACCCTCACATCTATAGTCAAGTGATTTCTGACTAGCCTGTCAAACCCACCCAGCTCAGGCAGAACAGTCCACTGAACAAATGGTGCTGAGAGAACTGGATATCCATAGCAAAAGAAAGAAAGAGGACCCCTATCTCACACCTTATACAAAAATTTACTCAAAATGAATCAAAAATCTAAATATAAAAGAACCATAAAGCTTCTAGAAGAAAATGTAGGAAAACATCTTCAAGACCTGGTGGTAGGTGGTGGATTCTTAAAGGAGATTCTGAGGAGAATTGAGATGGACTACTGATATTTAATGTATGCAGAAGTTTTAATTAGCTTTACTGTAAAAGTGTGGAAATGTACAGAGTTGATGGTAACACATTATAGTGAGTAACAGTTGGTTTATAAATGGGGATGTGGCTGAAAATGGTAGTCAAGGGATGTAAATGCCAAATGATAGAAAGCTAGAGAATAATCTAGGGACTGAATAGCACAGTATACCCAGAGGTGGATGAGAATTGTGGTTGATGGTACAGATGCAAGAGTGTCCTTTGTGAGCTAGAGCAGATGTACATCACTATTGCAGGATGGTGGGAATGTGGAGAAGCATGGGGAAAATACAACTGGAGTTACCTATGGACTGTGGTTAACAGTAATAATGTAATATTCTTGCATCTATGCCAAAGATCTACTGTGTTGATAATGGGGGAGTATGAAAAATGTGTGCCAAATGCACGCTGTGGACCTGGTAATAATCGGATGATATTATCTCATAATCCCTAACAAATGTTCCACCATGGTGTGATGTGTTGATAGAGAGGTGTTGTTTGGGGATTCTGCACATGTGTATGCTTATTTTGTTAAGTCTACAACTTCTGTCATAAAAATATATTTAAAAGGTAATAATAGGGTGGGTTGGGGGAAAATACATCAAATACAAGATAAGGACTGTAACTAGTAGTAAGATTTTGACAATATTCTTTCATGATTTGTAACAAATGTCTTACAACAATGCAGGATGTTGGTGGAAGGTTGATGTACAAGGACCCTTGTATGAGGTTATGAATGTCTGCTTTGTAAGTTCACAACTTTTACTATACACTTATTGTTTATGAATGTTCATGTATAAATGATTTTAAAATAATACTAATAGGGTAGGTTGGGGGAAAATACTTTGGTTAGTAGAAATATTTTGGGGATGCTCTTTAATCATTAGTTAAAAATGTTTAACAGCAATGCAAGGTATTGATGTTAGGGTGAGGTTTGAGAGCACTGTATGATGTTATACATGTTTGTTTTATAGGTTCACAACTATTGCTATACACTTATTGTTTATGTATGTTCATGTATGAGATACTTCAGTAAATTAAAAAAAAAAACAACCCCACAATGAGGTACCATTTCACCCTACTAGAATGACCACTGCTAAAAAAAAACAAAAGTATAAATGTTGGACAGGATGTAGAGAAATAGGAACACTCATACACTGTTGGTGGGAGTGTAGAATGATGCAGATGCTGTGGAGGACATTTGGCGGTTCCTCAGGAAACTAAGTATATAATTGCCATATGATCCGGCTATCCCATTACTAGGGGTATACCCAGAAGAACTGAAAGCAGGGACACAGACATCTGCACACCCATGTTCACAGCAGCATTATTCACAATTGCCAAAAGATGGAAACAACGCAACCATTCATTATAGATGAATGGATAAACAAAACGTGGTATATATGCACTATGAAATATTATTCAGCTATAAGAAATGAAGTCCTGACACATGAGACAACATGCATGAACCCCAAGGACACTGAAATAAGCCAGACACAAAAGTACAAATACTGTATTATCTCACTATGAACTTATATAAGCAAAATCATGGAGTTAAAATCTAGAACACAGATTACTAGAAGAACGATGGCAGAGAATGAGGAGCTGATACCTAATCTGCAGAATTTTTAATAAAGTTGATCGGAAATGTTTGGAACTGCATAGAGGTAATGGTAGCACACTGTCGTGAGTATAACTGACAGTGCTGAAGAGTGCGTGTGGTCGGGGTTGAAAGGGGATGTGCTGGGTCATGTGTGTCACCAGAAAGTGCTGGGGAAAAACTTACTGAATATTCACATCCCATAGCAGCCACCCTCTCCTTATATATTATATATTCTGGTATGTTCTCCTTGAAGAGTCCCAATTCATAAGCAGCTTTTTAATATCGTCATATATTAGTGGACAGATGATGAACTTAAATTTACTGGTGAGCCTAATTTCTAACGCAAATACTTTCAAGATGTTCAATGGACTAGTTTGGTTGTCTCTGTCATCCCAATGCACTTACAATTTTAACTCACTTTTGTTCACTCATTATTAACTATGTGCAAATACATATATATTTTTTCAAATCAACTATACTATCTAAGGTTTTTCCTATATCTGAACACACCTTGTACTTTGACATTCATGTGATAACAACATGCAATGTACAACACCTGGGACCATCGCAGGACACGAAACCAGTTCTACTTACTAGCTATTGCTTCCTGGGTAAGGGCTAATTATGGCTCCCCCTCACCCACTGGACAGTGAAGGGCTGGATTTCTCAATTTCACAGACAACTTCACAGAAACATACAAAGCATATGAGCATTTTCGTTTAGCCCGTGCGCTGATAAATCTGCTTCCAGATAACAACGCGGTTTCCCTTTCACTGTCAAGCCACTGAAACATGCCATCTTCATCTGATACAGCAAGTTGTCTACTGTGAAGGGAGCTCTTTTCTGCAACTCTCAAACGACAGGTAAACCACGTGTGGTGTTCCACTGCTTTCAGTGAACTGCAAGCCAGAAGCATCTGCTTTGAAGAGACTTCCTTACGTTGTTCTCCAGCCAGAGGCTCCATTCACACTTCAGACTAATCTCGTAGAGGGTCAGCTTCTGCCAGACACAGTCTCGTCGGTAGGAGTCAATGTCTGATTAACGTTTCATTTTGTAACCTAGCAAAAAGCATTTTACAAAGCAAAAAGGGATGGCTACTCACCCAAGCTTGAGTAGCCATCCCAACGTTTCCCCCAAGGGTTTCCAGCAGCCTCGCCAGAGAGAGAAAATCAGTTCTTTCTCTACCTGGTGTTAACCATCTCCTGGCGACTACTCATCTTCCGGGCAACGATGACTAATACTCGTCGGATGGCGAGCAGGCGCTCTTTCAGCAAGGTCATGCCCAGTACCGCCAGCTGGGCATTGTGCTCTGAGGGCAGCACTGCTGGGATCCACCAGGACCAGGCAGGGCCGCTAGGGTTACCCTGCAGAAGCAAGAAAAGGAGCTCGCAACATGAACGCCACCAGGTCACCCTGCAAAGTTCTTTAGTCTTTAGTCTAACCAAACGGTGTGGGAAGAATGAGGGGCCGCCTTCTGTTTTAGGTTTGCCTCCCCATTCATTCATCCCTCAAAACACATGCTTTACTTTCATGTTTTACATTTAAGGGTGAGAGAAACTCACAAGAGGAAGAGCTTGCAGAGAGAAGCATCTTCCAAGGGGAAACTCTGTGAATTAGCTCCTTCTGCATTCTCAAGGCTCTAGTTAAGAGTATATCCCAGTCTGAAGAGCAGACTCTCCATTGTTCTGTGCTATTGTCTTTTAAGACCTAAGCGTGCTGTACGAAGCATACTGTTATAAAGCCTAAATGTATGTGCACAAGTTTGTGTAATAATAAATCTTAAAGTCAATGGGGGAAAGTGTGTATATATAGACATACACGTAACATATATGTGTTTTTGGGTGGGAGTTGAGATTTATAGGAACAAGTTATGCTGATAGCCTTTATTTCACATAACCAAATAGGCACTTCTGTATTTAAGCTCTAAGCAGAAGTTGATTATAGTTATTCTCAATATTTCCGACACCGGAACCAAGATATCCAGGCCTCCTTGCTTCCAGTGTCTTGGATTCTCCTCCTTCCCTGCTCCAACAGTGTGTAGAACCCCCAACTGGGAACTGGGGAGAAGGGTCTGGAGTCCTCTTATCTTAGGTAGAGGGGGCTCCTCTCGGGACACCAGGAATAATCCTGGGGCCAAAGACGACAGAAGGCAGCCCAAGCCACTCGTGAGGAGCCACCCCGTCCTTCAGAGGGAAGGAGGCTCAGATGTCAGGAAAAATGGCTTTCTGTCCTTTCCCTCCTCACGTTAGAGAGGGGAAGAAACGGAGCTGCATGCTTAAGAGGACGGCCTTCAGCACACCTACCTCCCTGTAGGACCTAAAAATTCTGCTGTGGTAGACCGAAAAACGCACCCCCACACACACACCCACGCCCCAGCCCCTGGAGCCTGGGACTGTCACCTCACAGCAAACAAAAGGGACTGTGAGGCCACGACGAGGTTAAGGATGGGGAGGTGGCGGATTACCCTGGTGGGCTCAACCTAACCACGCAGGTCCTCGACAGGTGAGAGTCTCCCAGTTGTGGTCAGGGGGAGAAGTGGGCACTGAAGAATGGTGAGACGCAAGGGGAAGGCTTTGGAGATGGAGCGCGGGGCACTGGACGCTGGGAAAGGCAAGGCATGGGTTCTCCCCTGGAGAAAGCAGAGCGGCGCTGCCACAAGTGTGGGTCGGACTTCTTTTAGAGAATAAATCTGTGTTGTTTGTCACCAGTAGGCTGATGGCACCTTATTACAGCAGCAACAGGAACTAACACACCTAACAATTTGAGAGTCATCTGGTTAAGGTGCAAAATTTCCTAGGAAAAAGAAAAGATTCGTGTCGAAGTGTGAGTGAGTCTCAACACCCTGTGCTCTGAATGTGAGCCTCAGCACAGCGTCCAAAGGAGGGTTCTCTGAGAATGGAGGGAGAGGAAGGGCTCAGAGGCAAATTCTGGCATTAAAGTACCTTCCTGAGGTTGAAAAAGAGAGGACTCGGGCAAGAGTAAAAGCTAGAAGGTAGAAATGCATGGGAGAAGACAAGGACATTTCTCTTCCCCGCAAACCTGCCCAGAACTGGCCCTGCCCCTTCCTTTTCTCCAGGACAGGTAC
>JAQZBX010090589.1:0-12494 GCA_029593785.1 Cabassous unicinctus
GTCTTCAATTTTAGCTCTTTTTCTTTTTTAGTGTATGCATTTATGGCTATGATATCCCTCTCAATACAGCTTTGGCTGCATCCCATATGTTTTGCTATGTTGTGTAGTCATTTTCATTCATTTCCAGGTAGTTACTGTTTTTCTTTTGAGATTTCCTCCTTGACCCACTGTTTGTCTAAGAATGTGTTGTTTAACTTCCAAATCTTTGTGCCTAATCTGGTTTCTTGGCCTTTACTGATTTTCAATTTCATTCAATTGTAGTCAGAGAAATTACTTTGTATAATCTCAATATTTCTGAATTCACTGAGTGTTTTTCTGTGGCCTAGCATGTGGTCCATCTTGGAGTATGATGCATGTGCACTCGAGAAGAATGTATATACTGCTGTATTTAAGTGTAGCATTATGTATATGTCTATTAGGTCCAGGTTCTCTAATGTATTACTCAGAGTCTTTGTTTCTTTATTGATTCTCTGTCTGGATGTGCTGTCTAATGGTGATAATGGTGTATTAAATTCCCCCACTATACTTTGAAAGGTATTTATGTGTCCACTTAGTTTTTACAGTGTTTGCCTCATGTGTTTTGAAGCACCCTGATTATATGCATAAATGTTTATGAATGATCTTTCTTCTTGAACTATTACCCCTTTACTAATATATAGTGTCCATCTTTGTCTCTTACAATAGTTTTGCATTTGAAGTCTATTTTGTCTGATATTAGGATAGCTACTCCAGCCCATTTTTGGTAATTTTTTGCTTGTAAAATTGTTTTCCAGCCATTCTCTTTCAGCCTCTTTGAATCCCTGGATCTAAGGTGGGTTTCTTGTGGACAACATATAAATGGCTCATATTTCCTTATCCATTCTGCCAATCTGTGTCTCTTGACTGGTGAGTTCACTCCATTAACATTCAGTGTTATAACTCTCAAGGAATTTCTTACATCAGCCATTTTTTTCTTTGGGTTTATGTATGTCATATGTTCTTTTTATTTCCCTTTTTATCTTTTTAGTTGTTCTTACACTCTCCTCCAACTCTCTCTCTCCTGTTTTTTCCATTCAACCTGTAGAACTTCCTTTAGTATTTCTTGAAGTGCAGGTTTCTTATTGGTATACTCTCTAAATTTCTCTTTATCTGTGAACATTTTGAACATTGCATCATTTTTAAATGCCAATTTTGCTGGATAGAGAATTCGTGGCTGGAAGTTTTTTTCTTTGAGTACCTTGGATATGTCATACCACTGTCTTCTTGCCTTCATGATTTCAGATGAAAAATCAGCACTTAATCTTATTGAGCTTCCCTTTCATATGGTGGTTCTCTTTTCTCTTGTTGCCTTGAGTATTTTCTCTTTGTCTTGAGCATTCGACATTTTGAGAAGTATATGTCTTGGAGTATGCCTGTGGGATTAATAGTGTTTGGGGGTGCACTGTGCTTCCTGGACATGTATGCCCATCTCCCACAATAGGGATGGGAAGTTTTCAGCCATTATTTCCTTCAACACTCCTTCTGTTCCCTTTCACTTCACTTCTCCCTCTGGGATGTCTATAATGCATAAGTTTGTGCTTTTTGTGTTGTCATTTAAATCCCTAAGTCCCTGCTGGATTTTTTCCATCTTTTTATCTATCTGTTCTACTACCTATTTGATTTCAGATGTACTGTCTTCCACATCAGTAATTCTTTCTTCTGCCTGTTCAAATAGCTGTTATGTGAATCCAGCATCTTTTTTATTTCTTGGATTGTGCCATTCATCACCACTATATCTGTTATCTTTTTAAGTATGTTTACAATTTCTTCAGTAGGTTCTCCCAGTGTCTTCTTAATACCCTTAATCTCTTCTTTACTTCATTAAGTTCATCCAATATATTTGTTTGGACAGCTTTGATTAGTTGTTCAATGTTCTACATATCTTTCTGGTTTTTAGTTTTTTCATTGGTCTGGTCCATGTCTTCCTATTTCTCAGTATTGTTGTAATTTTTTCTTTCCCTTTGGTCATCATTTTATCTTGCTCAGTTTATTCACTTGTTTAGCTTCTCTCTCTGCTCTAGACTTTTATTTAACTGTTGGTACTGTGTTTGTGTTAATATTTCTCTTTGACACTTTGTTCTTCTTGTTCTATTTCTTTGCTGTTTTTTATGTTCCCATGAAGGGAAAACATTAGGCTCAGAGGAATCAAAAGAGGTAAGAAAAGAAAAAGGATAATAGTAATAATAAAGAAAGTTAGAAGAGAGGCCATATAAGATTTAGTAAGATGAAAAATTAACTCATGTAATCGGTGTAGATTAATCACTGAATAAAAATTGGAGTACCTATGATGGAATGGGAAACCAAATAGAGAAAAATATATACAATGATTTAAAAGGCCAGAATGATGAGGAGAGATAGAAAGAGTAAAGAAAGGGCTGAAAGGTAAAAGTTAATTAAAAAAAAAAAGAAAACAGAATAGACAAGATAGAAATTGAAGCCTGTAAAATTGAGGACTAATGAGAAAAGGTGGAATGTAAGAACAACAACAGAAAGCAGAAGATAGAAAGATGAAGGAAGGAAAAGTGATGGTGTTGGTAGACAAAATCAATATACACAGAAGATGGGGAAATCAAGGAAGAAGAAACACAGTGAAGAAGAAACAAACTAGCAACACCTAATTTTTAAAAAGGGAGTGTGGAGAAAAGAGGAAAGAAAAGAAAGAAAGAAACAAACAAACAAACAAACAAAAAACTAACAAACACACAAGGAAGCAGTCAAACAAAGCTAAGAAAGAACAGTGCTCCTTCTCGGGCCCTTGTGGAGCCTCTCAGCCTGCCTGTGTTCATCAATCAATTACCCTGGAGACTTCTCTCTGCAGGTTTTGAGGTGGATTTTAGCGAATAAACTAAGTTAAATTTCTTTTTAAGTAACATTTTTTTTTTAGTCAAATAAGGAATGCAAAATAAATTAGTAAAACAATAATGACTATGTTTTCCCTGTCTTACATTATCAGCTGCATTTCAGATATCCTGGTGAATCACTACTCTTAGAGGAGCCAGGAATTGAATTAGGGACATCATGTATTCAAGACAGAAATTCCTCCAATGAGCTAACTTACTAATTGGGTCAGTTAGCACTTCAGAAAGCTATTTAGTCACTTTCCCCTGAGAAGGTTTTATTCTCCTGTGGCAGCAGGATTCTGCAGGCTGTATGAGCAGATCCCCCCTCCCCTCTCCTGCTCAGGTTGAGTTGCCTTTTGAAATTAAAAAGGGACCCTGATGACTGAGTTCACCTCACTGAAATGGTTTACAAGCCTCTTCTAGACCACCCCCTCCTCCCAGGGTACCCTAAATAGGCTTGTGGAAACTTATTAAGCACTACCCACCACCTGACTCCCTTAGGGGAGATGAAATTCTGATAGTCCTCAGTGCAGAACTATTAAATTGGCTGAGTCCACCCTCTCTCTTAAGCCAAGCCTCTGTATACCAGGGCAGTTAGGTAAATCAGGCTTTCTCAGCAGATTCTCCACTCCCCTCAGCCTGGTGCCACTTCAAGTTGACTGGTGTACTCCCCAAAGCTCTAAGGGGGCCCAGACAACCAAGTTCACCACACTGAAATGATTTACAAACCTCTTCTATACCACCACTTCTTCCCAGAGGGCCCTAAATAGGCTTGTGGAAACTTATCAAACACTTCCCACTGCCTGACTCCCTTAGGGGAGCTGAAACTCTGATAGTCCTCAGCACGGAAGTATAAAATTGGCTGAGTCTGCCCTCTTCCAAGCCAAGCCTCTGTATCCCAGGGTAGTTAGGTAAATCAGGCTTCCTCAGCAGATTCGCCTCTCCCCTCAGCCTGGTGCCACTTCAAGCCAGCTGGTGTGCTCCCCAAAGCTCTAAGGGGATCCAGGCAACCAAACCCACAGAAAGGAAACCCCTCTCCACCCTTTGCCAGGTCCCTCCCACTCTCAGAGAATGCTCCCTTTCACTGGGTTGTCAGCAGGAGTCGGGGCTCACCCTAGGCCTTTGCCCTGAAGGTGGGACTTAGCCATCCATGTCTGTGATCTCTAGCTCAGGAAAAACTCACAGTTTTCTCTTAAGCAATCTATCTCCCTGTCCAGCTCTCTCCAGATCAATGTCCCAAAGGCTTTTGCTCTGTGGGCTCCCAGAACACCTCATTTGGTCATGATCCTGTCCATAATCAGCTGTCTTTTGTGAGAGAGATAGTGAGTGCCCATTTAAGCCGATACCATCTTGCCTGTCTCTGTCAGATTTCAGTATTCTTTTGGTAGCTGTGTGCATCTCTAACCAATGTAGCAATGTCCCATGAATATTTGAACATATTTATATACCTTATATGTATGCCCAGGTGAACTTCCTCCCACGTATCCCCCATCACTGACATCTGACACGAATGATCCTCTCCTGCTACAGTTGTAACCCTCCTGTGGTCCAAAACCTCTTAAAAGTGAAGCAAAGAGTATCACCAAATTCCATTAATAGTAAAATGAAACAACAATGGGTCTAAACATAAAAAATAAAATACATAATAATTTAGAAAAGCTAAAATAAAGAAAAAAAGAAATTGGAATTTTAAAAAAATAATGAAAAATATTTTAAAAAATAAAAAATAAATAAAAATTTTTAAAAAATGTTTTTCAGCATTTTGCTTTTCATCACTTTAATATCTGTTGTACTGTACATACAGTGGCTTTTTCTTCCATTTTTTTCACCCAGTGTCTTACTTTTCTTCATTTTGTCTTCAGAGAAGTTTTAGGTCACAATAATGTCACATGCAGAATATATTGGACTCCAATATACCCAACACCCTCCCCCTTTTCCTCCTTCCTGTATTAATAACCTTTTTACATGTGAATGGTACATTTATTATAACTGATGTCCAAATACTGAAAAATAGCCATTAAACATGGTCAATGGTTTATGCTACGGTTTACGTTTTAGACCTTACTCATTTATAAATTTTTAATGAATTTTTAACCTCTTTTTTAATTTTATTTTTTAATTTTTTAAAGATACTTAGTTTACATAAAGGTTACATAAAAAATATAGAGATTCCCATATGCCCCACTCCCCACATCTCCCACACCTTCCCATATAAATAACATCCTTTATTAGTGTGGCACCTTCATTTCAATTGATAAACACATCCTGGGGCATTGCCACTGAACATGGACCATAGTTCATGTTCACATTGTAGCGTACATTCTCTCTCACACAATTTGGCCGATTAAGGGAAAATATAAAATGGCCTGTGTCTGTCATTGCAATATCATTCAGGAAGATTCCCAAGTACCAAAAAAGCCCCCATAATACACCTGCTTTTCTCTCTTCTTCCCCAAAGGCGTACAGTGGCCACTGCCTCCACATCAATGTTGTAATTATTTCTGTGGCTAGAGTCATATTAAGTCTATAGTAGAGTACCACTAAGCCCACTCTAGTCCATAGTTCATTCCCCAATCCTAATGATTCTGGGATAGTGATGTCCACTCCACCTCTAATTAGTAGGGGGCTTCTATCACATACAGCTGATGAATGTGACTCTCTTGCTTGCAGTTGTAAGCTCTCTCATTTCCTTGGTATGGTGGCTGTCAATCCTCACCTCCTTATTAGTTGTCCTGAATGAGTCTAATGAACTGGAGAGTAGGTGTTGTAACTCCATTGAGTCTCAGGGCCCACCTGGCACATGGACAGCCCAGAGATTCCAGTCTCTTGTATGTATACCTACAAACTCCAGCACCAAGTATTGGTGTAAATAGAAGGGAGAGATGAGCCGTGTGTAGGAAAGCCATAACTGAGTCTAACTCTGTCACTTTCAGGAGCATAAACTACAAAGGAAGGCCCAATGGCAAGGCACCAAACTCTGGAGCTATCTGCCATGAACATAAGACCTGGGTGTCTCCAGAGCCCCCAGGAGCCTCACTCTTTAGGGTAGTATCCACTTTGGCAGTCTTTGAGATCCTGCTGAGATGTGCATAAGTGTTATCTCTGGGATGACCTCCTGACTCACTTTGAGGTCTCTTTGTCATAAAAACTCTTTTGTTGTTACATTTTCCCCTTTTTATTCAAGGTCTTTTCCCAGTTGCATTGCTTGTTGGTGCTTGGTAGTAATCCATTGGTGCCAGGGAGGCTCATCCCCGGATGTCATGGCCCATGCTTTGGGGGAGGCAATGCATTTATAAGCTGAGCTTGGCTGAGAGAAAGGCCACATTTGAGCAACAAGGAAGCTCTCAGGAGGCAACTCTTACACACTCCATAACACTAGGCTACGTTTCAATTTCAAGAGCAAAGTCTCAAAAGCATAGTTGTCTATATAAAGGGCCCACTAATGGACCATCCTCCTTTGCCAGTGATTGCCTCTGCATTTGGGGGACTACTGCCACTCCATTAGAGAACGTGGCAAAGCTCTCCAGGATGGGAATTTAATATTCTCTCGGTTATTGTGGAATCTCCACTCACTGTGACAATGCCCTGTGAACATCTGAACACCTTTATATGCCTTATATGTATTTCCAGGTGAACTTCCTCCCATGTATCCCCCATCACTAACACCCCATACAAATATTTGGAAACCACATATCTAATAATGGACTAATATCCAGAATATATAAAGAAACTTAACAACATAAAGAAAAACAAATCAATTAAAAAATGGAAATAAATGAAAAAAACAAAAGAAAACTACACATTGGTGAATTGATAATTAATGCCAGCAGCTTTGTGGTTGTTTTTAAGGACTTTCTAAATATAGGATCTTATCATCTGCAAATTGTGAGTTTTACTTCTTCCTTTCCAATTTGAATGCCTTTTATTTCTGTTTCTTGCCTATTTGCTGTAGCTAGTTGTGGCAGTGGGCATCCTTCTCTTATTCACAATCTAAGAGGGAAAGCTTACAGCCTTTCCTCATTGAGTATGATGTTAGCTTTCGTTTTATCATATATGCACTTTATCATATTGACAAAGCTTCCTTCTTTTTCTGTATTTTGAAATGTATTAATCAAGAAAGTATGCTGGATTTTGTCAAGATGTGTTTTTTAAATTTTACTGATGCATATTAATAAAGCACAAATCCATCCAAAGTGTACAATAAATGTTTATGAGTATAATCACATTGTTGTCAATTCATCATTTCAATCATTTTAGAGCATTTCCATTATTTCAGTAAGAGTAATAATAATAAACAAAAACTGACCAAACAAACAAACAAAACTTACCACCTCTCAATCTCTCTATATTTCCCATTCCATATATAGCTGATAGACTGTTTCCTTCTCTCTGGTATTTTTGTATTTATATTTTGTAAAACAGTCTTATATATGCAATATTACCCATATTCATGAGTTATATGAGGTTTCACTATGTTATACAGTTCCATGTTACATTATTTAGCTTTCCTTCTAGTAATACACATGTCCCTAGCCATTCCCTTTTGACCATGGTCATATCCGTACAGTAGCTATGCTAGTCAACCATCAGGATGTGCTCTCACCATTTCCATTCAATTCCAAAGATTTACAGAAAATCCTTTTAATCACATCTACACAGCTTTCCATTTTCTAGACTCATTATATTTTCTGGTGACCTATATTCTTATTATTAATTCCATGAATTTACATAATATATATAGCTCAAAATAGCACTACCATACAGTATTTGTACTTCTGTGTCTGGCTTGCTTCACTCAAAATAATGTCCTCCATGTTCATCCATGTTGTCATATGCTTTATGACTTCATTTCTTCTTATAGCTGTGTAATGTTCCATTGTATGTATACACCACAATTTGTTTATCCAGTCATCATTGATGAGCATGTAGGTTGTTTCCAACTTTTGGCAACTGTGAATAACATCACGATGAACATCAGTGTGCAGATGTCTGTTCAGGTAACTGCTCTCAGTTTTTCTGGGTATGTACTGCTAATGGTACTGCCAGGTCACATGGCAAGTCTATATTCAATTTCCTTAGGAACTGCCAAACAGTCTTCCACAGGGGATGTAACATTCTATATTTCCACCAAGATTAAATAAGCATTCATATCTTTCCACATCCTCCCCAAAATTTACAGTTTTCTGACTTTTTAATAGTGGATAGTCTATTAGATGTTAAATGATATCTCATTGTCATTTTGATTTGCATTTCCATAATCACTACTAATGTTGAACATGTTTTCACATGTTTCTTCACTATTTGTAACTCTTCTTTGGACAAATGTCTATTCAACTCTTTTGCCCATTTTTGAATTGTGAAGTTTGTCTTTCTATTGTTCAGTTGTCATATCTCTTTATATATCATGGATATTAAACCCTTATCAGATATGTGATTGCCAAATATTTTCTCCTACTGAGTTGGCTGCTATTTTAACCTTTTGAGAAATTTCTTTGAGGTGAGAAAGTGTTTCATTTTGAGGAGGTCCCATTTACCTATTATCTCTTTTGTTTCTCATGCTTTGGGTGTAATGTTTAAGAAAATACTGCCTACCATAAGACCTAGAGATGTTTTACCATATTTTCTTCTAGGAGAGTTAAGATTGTTGCTTTTATATTTAGGTCCTTGATTCATTTTTAGTTTATTATTGCATAAGATTTTAGAGAGTGGCCCTATTTCTTTCTTTTGAATATAGATATCCATTTCTCCCAGCAGCATTTATTTAAGACTATTCTGGATCAGCTGGGTGGGCTTGACAAGCCTTGTCAAAAATCACTTGACCATATTAAGATCTATTTCTGAGTTCTTGATTTGGTTCCATTGGTCAATCTGTGTTTTTATATGCCGAAACCATGCTGTTTTTACCACTGTAGCTAAGTAATATGTTTCAAAGTTAAGAAGTGAGAGTCCACCAACTTCATTCTTCTTTTTAAAGACATTTTTGGCTATTTGGGGCCCTTTATCTTTCCAAATAAATTTGATAATGGGCTTTTCCATGTATGCAAAAAGGCTGTTGGGATTTTTATTGGGATTGCATTGAATATGTCAGACAGTTTGAGAAGAATTGACATTTAATGATACTTAATCTCCCAATCCATGAATATGGAAAGCCCTTCCCTTTATTTAAGTCTTCTTCAGTTTCTTTTAGCAAAGTTTGTAGTTTTCTGAAAACAGATGCTTTATGCCTTTGGTTAAGTTTATTACCAAATATTTGTTTGTTGTATTCACTATTATAAATGGAATTGTTTTCTGATTTCATGCTCAGAGTGCACATCAGTCGTGTATAGAAAGGTTACTGAATTTTTGCATATTAATCTTGTACCTTGCCACTTTGCTGAATTTGTACATTATTTCTAGAGTTTTATTGTGGAATTTTCAGTATTTTCTAGATATAGGATCATATCATCAGCAAATCATGAATGAAAAGTATCATTTCACACCTATTAGAATGGCCCCTATTTAAAAGAGAAAACTACAAGTTTGGAGAGGCTGTGGAGAGATAGGAACATGTATTCACTGTTGGTGGGAATGTAGAGCATACAGCCACTGTGGAAGATGGTTGGCAGTTCCTAAAGAATTTGAATATAGATTTGCCATGTGACTTGGCAATAGCACTACTGGGTATATACCCAGAAGAACTGACACCAGTGACATGAATAGACATCTGCACACCAATGTTCATAGCAGTGTTATTCCTGATTGCCAAAATTTGGAAAAAACCTAAGTGTCTGTCAACCATGAATGGGTAAATATACTGTGGTGTATTCACACAATGTAATATTATGCAGCCATAAGAAGAAATGAAGTCATAAAGTATATGACAACATGGATGAACCAGAAAGACATTATGTTGAATGAAGCAAGCCAGACATAAAAGGTAAAATACTGTATGAATGCACTACTATGACCTACTTATATTAGGTAATATCATGGAGTTAATAACTTGAATAGGGGTTGCCAAGAAATAGAATGATTTTAGATACTGGAAAACTCAGGGTTAACTTGTGAAGAATTGGTTAAAAGGATGTGTGTTAATCTTTAGAAATAAGTAGAAAAGGTGAATGCCTAATATAATGTTTGTAACTAGCAGTACTATTATGGGTATGAAAGTGGCTTAAAGGGAAATTTATATATGTATATTATTAAAAGGAAAGCTAAAAAATATATCATGGGTCTGTATCATATATGAAATATGAATATGGGTAAAATTGCATATATAAGACAATTTTTTTTGAAACTGAGTAAATATATTTTAATATTATAAGATGTTAATATCAGACAAACAAAATATTATGCTAAGTGAAAGAAACCAGACACAAAGTACTACCTATTGTACAATTCCATTTATATAAATATAAATATAAATCAATTTCTAAAGATGAAATTAGTTTAGTTGTTATGTAGTGCTGGGGAAGACTGCTAAAGGGTGTGGAGTTTTTCTTTTGCAGTAATAAAATTGTTCTAAAATTTTTTGTGGCAATAAATGCACAATATTGTGATTATACTAACAGCCACTGTTTCTATACTTTGGATAAAAAGTATGTGAATATATATCAATAAAACTGCTAAATAAAGAGATAAAAAATTTGTGCAAGAATAGCCAGAAATACAAGCAATGTACATCAGGGGAAGCATACAGAGATTGAGAGGTGAAGAATTTTTTTTCTATTTTTTGTTTATTATTATTATTATTGAAATAAAGAAAAGGCTTTAATATTGATTGAAGTGATGAATGCACAACTATGTGATTATACCAAATACTATTGCTCATACACATTGGATGAACTGTATGCTTTATTAATATGTATCAATAAAATTGATTTGCATAAAAAATAGAAGACACTGAAAGAGCATAAAGAACAATTTGAAAGCCTTCAATGAAAAGTTACAGAGCTTATGGAAATGAAAGACATGGTGAATGAGATTAAAAATGCATTAGAGGCACACAGCAGATTTGAATTGCTTGAAGACAGAAAGAATGATTTTGAGGGCAGAACATGTGACTGGAAAAGACAGGAAAACAAAAAAAGAAAAGAATGGAAAAATGGAACAGAATCTCAGGAAATTGAATGACAACACGAAACACACAGCATGCAAGTTATCGGTATCCCAGAAGGAAAAGAGAAAGGAAAAGGAGCAGAAAGAATTTTCAAGTAAATAATGACCAAATACTCCCCAATGCTTTTGAAAGACATAAATAACAACATCCAAGAAGGACAACACATACCAAACAGAATAATTCTGAATAGACCTACACTGAGACATATCCTATTCAGAATGACAAATATCAGACATAAAGAGAGGATTCTGAAAGCAGCAAGAGAAAAGCAAAGCATCACATAGAATAGACCCTCAATAAGATTAACTGCTCACCTCTCATCAGAAACCATGAAAGAGAAAAGACGTTATTATGATGTATTCAAGGTACTGAAAAAGAAAAACTGGAAGTCATGAAATTTTATCCAGCAAAACTGTCCTTCAAAAATGAGGGTGAGCTTAAAGTGTACATAGATGAAGAAAATCTTAGAGATAATGTTACCAAAATACCAGAATTACAAAAAATACTAAAGCAAGTGCTGTAGAGTGAAAGAAAAAAAAAAACAAGGTTGAGAGATTTGGAGAAAAATGTAGAAATGAATATTATTAGGAAGGGTAAATTAAAGGGTAAAAAAAAGGCAATAATAAAATATGACAACAGAAAGCCAAAGAATAAACTGGACAAAGTAAGTAATGTCGTTATAGTAATAACATCGAATGTTAATGGCTTGAAATCCCCAGTCAAAAGATATAGACTAATAGAATGCATAAAATAATATGAGCCATCTATATGCTGTCTACAAGAGACTCATCTCAGACATAAGGACACAATCAGTTTGAAAGTGAAAGGCTGGAAAAAGATATTTCACACAAATTGTAAGCAAAGAAGAGCTCAAGTAGCAATATTAATATCAGAAAAAATAGATTTTAAATACAAAACTGTTATAAAGGATGAAGAATTTAATTTTATATTAATGAAAGTAGCAATTCACCAAGGAGAAATAACTACAATGAATATTTATGCACCTCACCTGGGTGCCTCAAGATACATGAGGCACACACTGGCAAAACTGAAGTTAGAAATAAATGTCGCTACAATAATGGTTAGATAGACCACACTTAGAATTGAACATCTGGACAGAGGATAAAGAAACAGAGAATTTGAATAATATGATAAATGGACTAGAACTAACAGACAAGCATTACACCCCAAAACAGCAGGATATCCATTCATTTCAAGCACTCATGGAAACTTCTCCATGATAGAGAAAACTTGTCACAAGACAAGACTCAAGAAATTTAAAAATATTGAAATTATACCAAACACTTTCTCTTACCATAACAGAATGAAGGAGGAAATCAAAAATGGATGATAAAAGGGAAAATTCATAAATACATGGAGATTAAAGAACACACTCTTAAAGAAGAGTGGGTCAAAGTAGAAATTGAAAGAGAATTCAGTAAATATCTTGAGATGAATGAAAATGAGAACACAACATATTAAAACCTATGGGACACCACAAAGGCAGTGCTGAGGAAAATTCATAGCCCTCAATGTTA
>JAQZBX010090590.1:0-12495 GCA_029593785.1 Cabassous unicinctus
AGATAAGCAGACACAGAGAAGACACACAGCGAATGGACACAGCAGCACAAGCAGCAAGGGGGGGATAAATAAATAAAATAAATAAATCTTAAAAAAAAAACAAAAAAAAAACAAAAAAACAAATCATATCATGATAAACTAAATTGTAAATAGGCAACAGCTTATTAAAGTCTAAAGGAAAAGTTTCTTCTATTCAAGAGGGAAGGGGTGGTGTTATGTGGCATCTGGCTCTCTATGCTGGAGGTTAGGGATGTTTTTTGCTAGACTGTCCTCACTTTTAAGTTCCAACCAAAATAAAATAGATGAAATGGTCTGCCTACATTAATGTACGTAAAACTATTGTTGAGAAAATTGTACAAAATTGGGAGAAAACTTTGTGTGAATCCCATGCCACCTAAGGGAGAGGCTTCAGCGCCCCTATATGTACTGGCCACGTGCAAATGTCAGAACACATGTGAATTGTCCAACCTTCTTCCCCCAACTCTAACTTCAGGCCCTCCAACCAAATTCATGTTCCAAATTTGGCTTCCCATGTAGATTTCATCACAGGGAAGGATACACTGAGCAACATCCTGGTTGTTACATTAGTCTCTTTTGAATTTGAATTACTACCCATTATGTCTGAGAAACTAATCCGTGCCTGGTATATCGAGAGAATCCAATTTCTGAGCCTTTAAAACCCAAGTCCCAGTTCTGGGTTGAGATGTCGCCTTCTGTGATCTCTTGATGACCAGCCATTTCAGCTCTCCCCAGTGATGATATTCTCTGCCATCATCCCTTCATTCTATAGAATTCTTCTGGCTCATCTGTGTTTTATTATTATTTTGCTTGTTCTGTGTGTTCACAATGCTCAGTATTGAGATTAGTTTTAACCTCATTTTCTCTGCTTTTGTTGTTGTTTCCTGAAGCAACACTTGGGGGTAAGTTAAGAAGTATGATTTACATTGAGGATGTGAGAAAGTTACATAGCAAACCTAAATCAAAGAAGAGTCCACTTACCCTGTATAATGCCCACCTAAATTCTACAGTTCAAGTGTGCATGACAAAAATTTCTAATCCATTGCATTAGGGATAGACTCACGTGGTACAGAGATCATGCGATACAGATCACTAAAAATGGGTTACTTCCTAGATGGTGGCAGAGCTCTCTACCATGAAATGCCAAAGGCCAAGAAGAAGCAAGTCTGGAGATATGCATTCCACTTCTCTAGCTGGCCTTCCATCTTGCACTTCCTGCCTGGATATCTCCCAGATGAGTGATTCCATGATCCTGTCTGAGCCTCCCTCTCCTCATCTACAACATGGGGGATCCAATGAGTCAGTATTACCCAAAGCATCCAGAACATTTTCTGGCACATAGTAATGACTCCAGAGTTCCTCCCCGTACCTCCCTCCTCATCAAATCACAGTTCCTTGGAGAAAAAGGAGTTTCTTATTTTCACTTTGGAAAATAGGTTGAGACAACTTGAGTTAGATTTCTTCTGTCCAAATACCATAGGAGGAGTTTTAAGGCTTGCACTTAGGTGAACACTGTGGCTAAGCGTGGACCTACAGCTTCTTGGAGATGCTAAGGGATTGCTTTCAGCCCCAATGGGAGCTGGGTTTCAAATCTGTGCATCCACCCCATACACCTGCCCCTGAGCATTCCTGCTTTGAAAGGAGCTTCTCTTTCTTGGTAGGAGGTGAAAGGCAGACAGGGCTGTCAGGGCACCAGGCCGAGTGCCAGAGTATAATCAGGAGACTCCTAAACCTAATCTGCTCCCAAATGTACATACACTGAAGCAGAAGTGTGCGCAGCCCGGTCCCTCCACCGTTTTCAGTGGTCTTTCTAAAACACACATCTGATCATGCTGCTCCATCTTTCATCGGTTCCCAATTCCTACACTCCAAGATGAAGTCATCATACCTCTGCCTGGCAGGCAAGGTCCTGCATAATCCATCGCTTGCCTGCCTTTTGTTCAGCCTCACCTCTTGTCATTATTGGCTCCCTCTGCCCGCTACCAAAAGCATGACTTGACCTTTGCATATCTCTTTTGTTTTCTGTTAGGGAAAGCTGTCCCAATGGCATCAACAAATTCCTACTCATCCCACGTGATGCAGGTCTAGGGTTTTCTGGAAACATCCCTGCCTCACTCAAAGGATTACTACACCCACCTTTGTTCTATTTCAGTATTTTACACTTCGATAATATTTATCTAATTTAGTCATTGTCCGTTAGCATCCTTTTTACTAAAGAGGGCTCCCATAAGCTTTAGGCCCCACAAAATCTGGATCCACCCTAGAGCATAAAAATCAGGCCTGTGGTTTAACTGTGTCAGTGACAGAGCTGCAAAAGAGACTAAACACACAGCCTATGGCTCCTAAGCCATGTCAGGGTCCCAATTGAGAAGTAGTGAGTACCATATCGATTTTCATTCTTTCTTTACATACTACTTCCTCTTCTAAAATCTAAGCACCTTCAAAGCAAGAACTATGTTCATTTCCCAATTCCTTCCATCAAGCACAGAACATGACATGCTGTAAACTGTCATTAATGACTTGCAGAATAAATGAAATTTTTTACTAGTTATTTAACATAGAAATATCAGACATTTAGAACAGTGCTGTCCAATGGGAATATAATGTGAACCACAAATTTGAGACACAGATGTAATTTAAAATGTTCAGATGCTCTTTTAAAAAACTAAAAAGCAGGGGAAATTAATTTTAATAATCTATCCTGTTTAATCCAAACTATTATCATTTCAACAAGATTCAGTATAAAAAAATAACTAACGGGGTATCTTACATTCTTTTTTTCACACTAAACCTTTGAAATCTGTTGTGAATTTTACAGTTGTGTGCATCTCAATTTCAAGGGTTCAATAGTCACATGTGGCCAGTGACTACCATATAGGACAGAGCAGATATGGAGAGTATGATTTTAAAAGCAGTGACAGGAAGAAGAAAATGCTTTTGAGCCAGCAATTTAACGATGGTTGCATTGGTGACTTCAAAGTCCTAATAATATTTTCTGCCTCATAAAATCACATTAATTTTATGTCAAAGGGCCCTCCTCCCCAAATCCTTACAGTAGATTGAGGGTGGAATGTGCACAGGTATCAGAATTTAAATGTAAATGTGGAGGTCATAGTATTATAAAAGTTGTAGTAGAAATAAATGCAGCCTCCCCAGGGTCAGGTGTTTTTAACATGCAAATAGCATTGCAAAGTCCTGAAAGAGACAGTGTTCTCATTTATGAAGCATTATAATAACTCCAAGACTCTTCATTTCACAGCAGCGTTTCCCGAGCTCATTATGTGAAAAGGAGCATGTTGTCTGGTACATTCTGTCCTGAGAAGCTAATCTGCTCCGAATCCAGTAGATGTGAAAGCTATATGTTTACAGGAAAAAAATTCATTAGACATCCCCGATTGTAAATTTCCGAGGCAGGGAGCCTTGTGTAAATCACTGGTGTGGCTTTCTTGACTTTCTAGTCAAACTCGGCTGTGTGTCACTGCAAGCAGCAAATTAAATTTCGATGAGCTTGGGAAAGTAATTGGGCTGTGAATGTTCCCCACTACTCGGAGAATTGTAAATGTCTGGAAAGGAAACCAAATGAAGTAAACTACAATCAACGTTTTGAGGGTAGACCAGGACCATAGAAATATAGAGCGGACGAAGACCTAAGTCCAACCCCTAATTTTTCAAAAAAAAAGTAAGGCCCTGAGGGTTTTGAGTGGCTCAAAAAAAAGTCTTGACTGCAACTGAGATTAGGTTCCAGTTCTACTCATTCTTAAATCCCAGGTCACTCCTCTTCATCACGCTGCTGCTCCCTTTTCCTTCCACCCCTTCTTTTCTGTAGCTTTGACCATTTCTCTGAACTTTGCTACCTCTGGAAAGAGCGGGAGAGGGAGAGGAAGGAAAGCTGAAAGCTGTCAGCAATAGCTCCTTCCATAATTATGTAACATACGGTAATTGCTCCTACTTGCTGCCTTTGAAGAATAAAAACATACGATATTATATGTAAATGTCAGTTTGGGGGTAGAATACTAATTTTCTGAGCCTGAAATTGATGGAGGGAAAATGAACAAAAGTGGGTCAGACAACTAAAGGGATCTGGGCTGGGAAGAAGAATTCTGCTCAGAACTCAGCTGTCGAGAGTGGAAAATAGGTACTTGGTATTTATTTGATTGATTACTTAGATGAGGGAGGAAGGGGAGGAATGGCTGAAGGCTCTTTATTCAAAGGCTTGGGACCTGGAGGCAGAATCCGGAGGTCCCTAAAAGGAGGCGACATGAGGGTGGCAGTGTGCCTCATGTAAAGGGACGAGGCTCTGGAATCAGCAGGTCACGCTCCCGGATCGGCTGTTTCCCAGCTGTTTGTCATCAAAATAACTTCTTGCCCTCTTTAGAACAAGAGGACTGACCCAAGTAAGTTTCTGGAGCAGCTACCCGTCCTCACAGTCTAGGAAGCTGAGGGGGCTGGGGCAGGTCGTGTCACCATTCATGGAAAATTGAAGAATTTAAGAATCGAACTTGTCTGCAGAAAACAGGCAGGTCATGCAATCCTTTCCTTTGATATTATGAAACCTGACCTTTCCGCCTTTCTTGATGGCTTAGAATAATAGGCTGAGGGGAACAAAGGGAACTCCTGGTAGAGCCAAGAGAACCATGTTTTTCCCCCATCCTCTGACAAGCTCTCACATGGCCTCCCCTCTGCTCCCCTCCCCTCCCCCTTTATATTCTGCTTCAGAAACAAAATCATTCCTGTGCCTCCCTGTGATTTCTGTAGCATTCATTTAAAAGCGTGTTTATTTTAAGTCTGAGTCCGCTCTGAGGATGGATTGAAAAGCACCAGCCTCAGGCGCTCTTGATCTCCTGCTCCTCATGAATGCAGTATTCATCACTTAAACGTAATATATTTATAATCAGGGCCAAGGTAGCATGACCTTGTTTTATTCTAAATAGATCACAGGCAGCTAGTTGAGGGGGCTTCCTGCTTTAAATCAGATGCAAGACGTTTTCGCTGTCAAGGACTTAACGTATAATTCGGTTGATCTCTTTAGGTTTGATCTGTTTCATTCTTTCTTTATATAAAAAGAAAACAGAAGGGAGGCTGCGAGTGAAGGGAATGTGGTAGAGGCTCCCCACAAAACCAAACTTCAGGGGAACTGAAGATTGTTCCGTGTGGCCTTTCAATCAGAACAGAGACGGGGAAGGAAGCCCACATGTCTGAGGCTTAGATCTTCCAACCCAAGGTAATTAATTTCTAGGCCAAGTTCTCTCCCCGCCCCCCTTTGGAAACATTAATCATGAAATTAAAAAAAAAAATCAACGGAGTCAACTGTTATTTATCGCTTCTCTGTGCAGCGATGCTTAAAGAGCACTAACGGGGAACGTTCACAGGCAATTTTTATTTCCTCCCAGGACTTATAGGGCGACACCTCCAATCTCTTTGACTCATGTCTTCTACACTGTTCTGCCTTACTCTGCTTGAACCGTTTCTGCTAGATAAAGATGTAATTCTTTTCATCAACTTGAATTGTCCCTAAAAGTCAGAATGGTCTGAGTAAAGCAAGTACTGCTTATTTTACTGAATGTAGAAAGTGGGACTCAAAGATTCCAGAACCGAACATTTGCAGGGAAGGCAATCCATGGGAGCTTTGTCACTTGAAGCCATCTGATTATTTATCTGCCTGCAGCTGGTTCCTTCACTGTTCCTCTCCACCCACCCAGCCACCCACCCGCCGTTTCCCCTTGTTACAAGGTGTTCTGTCTTGGAGATGAAACAAGCGAGGGCTAAACTAATTAACTAACCAGCAGTGATCTACAGCTTCGGCACCTTGCATTCCTGAAGATTTATCCCATTTCGAATTCATTGCCATTTCCCTCCAGGGAAATAAAGATTGCTGCCTATTAAAGACGGGGACAGAAAAAGGCACCTTCACTGGAGACAGCCTGTACAAGAAAATAATACTGTAATCATTCCCTCCAATCAGCTGAAAAGGATTAAATCTTCTGCTTCTAAAGTAATGTTCCAATTGAGCCTTGGGGAAGAATAATTCATGATTAGGGAGAAGGCTGGTCTAGCAAATGCGAACATTATGTCCATTACTTAAACACACTTCCTGGGCTGACTGCTAATGTACCCAGGGGACTCACAGCCCCAGCAACTGATAGGCGCAATGAAACAGGCAGACAAGGACAAGAAGTACTATCATCTGCATTCAACAGCACTACATAGACTTTACCACTGCTAAATCACTGCCTTTGGTAAATAGCCCAGATAACTCATTTTAATAGAAGAATTCTTCTCTTCTTTATGTGTATTAAACAACAGACTCTTATGAGCGGTGGCAGCGTATTGATTCCTGGGAAAGGCCGCGTGAATACCAATTCCGTAATTTATGCTGTTTCGTGGCTCTGGCTGTATTTGTTATGCATAGTGTATTAAACATTCAATAGCTCAATTTAATCTTTGCAGCCAAATTGCACAGCACATCATGCCAGATAGTGGTTGTTTCATATACACAGCCCATCTGCTTCCTGTTCTATAATTCATTCAGCAGGCAAAGTTTCTGGCAGCCTCAGGCTACCAAAATATATATATATCCTTAGGGTACCAGAAGTGCTTGGCACTCAATTAGTTTTCCGGATTTCTAGAGCTGTGTGTGCATGAGCCTGGGTATGTGTTTCCACTTTTATGTGAATTAAAGATGGGAAGAGTTTGCTAAGCTCAGTGTCCTCATCTGGAGAACTTTTCATAAACTTGTGGGGTTTCACAAAACCAAAAGGAAAAATAAAGTTAGAAATGAAACAAAACGATCCTTCTCCCCTGGGAAATTATCCACTGCAATAAAATGAGTTCTCTTGACCATCTCTATCTAAATAGATTGATTTATATCTTGTGGTGACTGGGGATAAATAAAACAAACCAAAAAGTACTGTAAACTCTTGGCTCCTTTCTCTGGGCAAAACACTAGGGATTAGCTCTCTTATGGTGAATGTTTATTTTCCCTACAATCCCCTCCTTTCTTGGAGCTCTGCCCCAGTCTCCGAATGTCAAATAGTGGATGGTAACTTTGTCCTTTCCTCATCTCCGCTTTCTGTTTGCTTTTAAAGAAGTCAGTGCCTACATGTTGCCCTGTGGAAAACTACATTTGCAGTTTATTGCAGGCTTTCTGCAACTCACAGCACAAAAGCCTGATTTGCAGGGCATTTTATGGCCTTTCTACCACACACAGGGGACATGGACCACCCTGGGTTTGGGGTGATCATTTTGTACCTTTTGGGGAAAAGTGACTGAAGAACCCATCTTGTGGACCAGAATTATAGCTTCTCAGGGCAGGATCATCCATTTCGGTGACCTCATTTTACAGGTAATAACAACAACCAACACTTGTATAATGCTTCAGAGCAAGGTCAAACACACGGATGCCTTAAGGGCCCCAGGGAGGTTTTGTCAACAATAGAAGCCTGTGTGGTGGGGTGGGCTGGGACCTGGAGAGCCCTCTCTGCCTCTGAGAAGGATCTGCTGATGCTGAGCTATAGAAACTTGTCGCCACACAGAGTGCAGGTCCTGTGTCTCTTAATCTTCTGGTTTTCCAAGAGAAGCCAGGAATATGGATTAAATATATATATATCAGAAACCTACTGTTTCTTTTTTAAATGTTGGCATTAAGTGATATTATATTATATTTTATTTTTTTAAAACACTGCATGGGCCAAACAAAACACATCTGTGGTCCTGATAGAGCATATGGGCCTCCAGTTTGCAAACTCTGCTTTAGAGTTTATACCACCCTATTCCATCTTGGTTGTATTTTGCTGGTAGGAAACTGAGGTCTAGGGAGGTCAGTGTCTTGCTCAAGTTAGAGGTTAGAACGGGGTCAGGATTAAATCTCCTGGCATAGCCTCAAGGGCTCCTTTCATGTATCCATATTTTCCCCTGCCGTGCAGGAAGATTTGCCCAACATTCCTTTTCTTTTAAAGATTTATTTTATTATATCCTCCCTCCCACCACCCCCTCCGCCCCCGCTTGTGCTCACTGTCTGCTCTCTGTGTCCGTTCGCTGCATGTTCTTCTGTGTCTGTTTGTCTTCTCATCTTCTGTTTACGAGGCCTGGGAACCCATCCTGGGACCTTCCGACGTGGGAGAGAGACACTAAATCACTTGAGCCACCTTAGCTCCCTGGTTTGTTGTGTCTCTCATTGTCTTTCCTCTATGTCTCTGTTTTTGTTGCATCATCTTGTTGCATCACCTCGCCAAGCGGGCCAGCTCGCCTTCACCAGGAGGCCCTGGGAACTGAACCCAGGACCCTCCATATGGTAGACGGGAGCCGAATTGCTTGAGCCACATCTGCTTCCTCTGACATTCCTTTTCTAAGCAATGGTGATCTTCTCTTTGTAGCCAGGGATTCTACTTTCTCTCTGCTTTTAACAACCCACGCTGGTATGACTATCATTAGCACACATCATTTTGGTTTGAGTTACATCCCTACCTTTCTCTAGGATTATGATCTTTGCGTAACCAACAAGCACAACTCATGATGTAAACAAATACTTAATGCTTTATTTCTGTCTTCCACTGTCCTAAAAATCTAATCCAGTGGCGGTAATCTCCCACCCCCGTCTGCTCCAATGAAAACTACAGAAAACTTGGGCTTTTCTGCTCATTCTTCATTAATAGACAGGTCCACAGTTCCTTTATATTACAAACAGACCCTTGACTGAATAATTTGAATGTTCAGACCTGAGGAGTAATTAAGCTTCCAAAGTGACTTAGTGTTTGTGGTAGGCAGAATTCCAAGAATGACCCCCCATCCCCGTGACCCTCACCTTTGTATCGTCTCCTTCCCTTTGAGTGAGTATAGGTGAAATCTGTGATTATGATGAGCTATCACTCTTGGGACTGATAGGCAACAGGGAGATTATCTAGGGGGATTTACTCTTATCTAATCTGCTACTGGGCTGGTAGCGGACCTCAGAGTAATTCTAAGTAGGAGAAGGATTGAACATGCTGTTGCTGGCATTAAAGGTGGGTGAGGGTACAATGGAAGCATTAGAGTCATAAGGAGCTGAGAGCAGCTCCTGGACAACTGCCAGAAATGGGGATCTTGGTCCTATAAACACAAGGAATGGAATTCTGTCAACTACCTGAATGAGCTTGGAAGTGAATTTCTCCCCAGAGCCTCTAGAGAAGAGCCTGGCAGGCCAGCACTTTAATTTTAGCTTTGTGAGATTCTAAGCAGAAAACTCAGTTGAGCCAAGCTGGACCTTTGGCCTACTAAACTATGAGACAATAAATGGATATTGTTTCAGCTGGTAAGATTGTGGTTATTTGTTACACAGCAGTGTTAAATCTCTTCCCCAGCTAGGCCTTCATGGTGAAGGGGTGCCTCTTGGCTTCTCCTGCTCTTCTTTCCCTACTCACCTACTCTTCTCCCCCACTAGCTACTTGCTGTTTACTGGTGGTGAGGGTGGGGAGAAGACGATGTAAGGGGATAGGATAGTTCTTCCTTGGCTGGTGGCTTCTGCTCTGCAGAGGGTTCAAGCTGGCTCTTTTATGGGTGATTTTGCAAGAATTTTGGAGGTTCTCAACTGAGCTTATAGATAGAGTCCATTCTGCAGTGGAGTTCTGGCTTTGCTACCAAAGCAGTCAACTCTGCCCTCATCCTTTTATTCATGGGCCAGAGGCAGACCCCAGGCCACAGTCAGCTTTGTAGGCATGAATCAGGTCCCAGTTCTTCTTGTCTCCCACCTGCGGGTAATTCATTTCAAAGCTCTCTGAGTGACCCTTGAAGATCTCCTCACTGGATATGGAAAGAGAAGGCAGAAATCCCCCCCTCTTCCCCTAAGGATCATGCAGTGTTGTGGGACAAGGCTGTGGCATTGCACAATTCTAGGGGCAGTATTCATATTTCGTTCTGTGTGTCTAGTAGCTTCTGGAACACCAGAGTACACAGAATGCAACTGCATTGGTGCCCCTGCGTTGTGCAGTGGGATTCCCCTTGTGATAAGAATTTTCAAGGAACAGCTTATTTCCCCTCGCAAAGATCCTCCACCAATCCTTTTTCTCAGCTTTTGTCTCCTTTTTATTTTCTCAGGAGTGGTAGAACGGGTTATCCTACATTGCCATTGTAGATTCTGCCTTTGGGAGGTTGTATCTCATGCTTGCTTTGTTGTGGTGTCACATGAGCCTCTGATTGAGAAATGAGGCATGAAGATCCCATCAAAATAATGTGATACTTGTCTGTCTGAGCATCAGATAAAGGGACAGCGCCCCACAGCACTCATGCCAAGGAAGGCACTGAGGGGTGAGCTTTCTTCAGCAGGATTTGATGCCCCAGCCATGCTGCCCTCGCCCTCCACTCACTAGTCAAGGGGTTCTCCCTGCAGCTGGGGAGCTGTCAGTGGTAAAAACCATGTCACTTTTTGCACACCTTTGGAGGACTTTGCCTTCCTGTCTCGGGCCTGAGTTGGCTATCTACTGGCCACCTGTCCTCACCGCAGTTATTTCTTCCCTGAGATGTTCTTATTCTCTGTGTATATGTCTGTGTGTGTTCCAGTGTATGTGTCAATGTATGTTTGTGTAAGTGCCCATGTGTGCCCATGTGTGCCCATGTGTGTGTGTGGGAGGGAAACATGTGGCTTTCCCCCATCTGTGCTTTCGCTCTTTGGAATGCTGTGATCTTGGTGGTGTTTCTTTCAGGAAACCCAGCCTGGCCGACATCCATGATCACTCTCTCCTGCTTTTGCTCATCTACTGCCTACACTTTCTCCATCTCAGTGTCTGCTTACCCTGTGCCAGGACTAGTCCCTGGGAGATGAGCTTATTGGCAAAGCCTGCTGATGGAGAACATGGACTCAGATGGTGATGTGGCTTTGTGACACAGCTGGCCCTCTTCATGTGGGTCACCTGCCTTGCCAGGAACACAGAGGCATCTTGTTCATGAGGCTTAAAACAGCCGTTCTGAGTGACTGAGTGGTGCCAGCTTCACAGGTTTTGGGTGAATGTCTGCTTAACCAGCCAATGGTTTCCTAGTCTAGAAGATCATACCTGTAAAGCTTGCCTGAATGGCACCTGAACATTTCTCTTTTCCCATTTGTGCCCTAACCTATTACTCTATGGCTCCCAATTATATTGAGAGTACCCTTTGCTATCTCCTCTTCTATTTATCAAAACGGGCTCTGGAACCATACATTCACACTAAGGTATGAATTGCTGACAGCCTAAAGTGTTAGCAATCCCAGATGCCAAAGCCTTCAGTAACATAGCTTTATTTATTTATTTATTTTTAAATACTTAAACATTTTAAAAAAATGCTTTAGATTATATAAATGTTACATAAAAAATATAGGGATTCCCATATGCCCCACTTTCTACCCCTCCCACACTTTCCCAGATTAACAACATCCTTCATTAGTGTGATACCTTTGTTACAATTGATGAACACATATTGAAGCATTGCCACTAAGGGTGAATTATAGTTTGCATTACAGTTTACACTCTGTCCCCCATAATTTTGTAAGTTAGGACAAAATATATAATAGCCTGTATCCATCACTGCAACGTCATTCAGGACAATTTCAATGTCCCAAAAATGGCCCCATATTATACCTGCTTTTCCCTCTCCGTTCCCTCAAAACCTCTGGTGGCCATTGCCTCCATATCAATGATAAAAGTTCTTCCATTGTTAGAATCACAATAAGTCTATAGTAGAATAACAGTAAGTCTACTCTAGTCCATCGTTCATGCCCTGATCCTGAGGATTCTGGGATGGTGATGACCACTCTGCCTCTATTTGAGAGGGGGCTTAGATACCCTGCGGCAGATGGATGGGACTACCTTGCTTGAAGCCACAGACTCTCTCTGTTCCCTGGGTTAGGTGCCGTCCATCATCATCTCTCCATTAGTTTTCTGGGTGAGTCCAGTGAACTGGAGAGCAGGAGTAACATAGCTTTAAAATTTCTGATATCAATCCAGTATGATACCAAAGCATTGGATGGTGTGTGTGTGTGTTTGCCCCTAAAATTACCATCTACTATTATACACACCTCACTTTTGATTCCTTCCTTTCTTTCCTCTAGTGAGTAGGTCATTGCCTTGGTGGAAATTGAAGATTCTCCTAAAGCCTAAACAACCAATAAGACATAACAGGGCATGCCAAATGTTTGCAATTTCTTCCAGGAAAATCTGGTCTTTGGGTCATGAAGGTATAAAAATCCTCATAGTTAATCTTCTAATAATACTTAGTAATCCACCAGTCCTCATTGTCTAGACATGTTTTCATCCAGTAAATATATATTGGGAACTAACTGTGTCTTCCCTATGTTAGAGGCTGTGGGGGACACACATATGGGTTAGATGGACCACAAAAACTCAGAATCTGGGGAGTGATTGAAAATTTCCATAACATTTTGATGGGGGTTACTGAGTGCAAGGGCATTTTCCTAGACAGGATGAATGGATGGGTAAAAGGAGACTGCTGGGCTCTTAAGCATTGCTATGAGTG
>JAQZBX010090591.1:0-12497 GCA_029593785.1 Cabassous unicinctus
ATATATATATATATATATATATAAAATAACATTTATGTAAGAAAATGCACATATATGCATATATATTTATATATCATTTTACAAATATTGGTATGTACTGTGAAAAATCTTGATTTTTATGAATAATAATAAAAAAAAGCACTGGGACTATGGAGCAATCTATCATT
Source organism: Cabassous unicinctus (assembly GCA_029593785.1). Taxonomy (NCBI): domain Eukaryota; kingdom Metazoa; phylum Chordata; class Mammalia; order Cingulata; family Chlamyphoridae; genus Cabassous; species Cabassous unicinctus. The sequence goes on from JAQZBX010090591.1 coordinate 168, forward strand.
TTAGTGAAGCATCCCTTTGGCAAGTTACTTTTCCCCTTTTCATGTCACTTTCCTTAACTATGATAACTTGGACTTTTCCAAATGATTCAAGCTTCTTTATGATTCTACCATTCTGTAACTAGTTTACTTTACAGGCCCTTGGATGTTCAAAGATGATAGGGACCTTAACGTTACATCCATATCCTGGAAGAGGAATAAAAGAATAAAATGATTTAAAGGAAGAAAATCATAATTTGATTCTCTTTTCTGTTCTTTTTATGTTCACCCTGTATGATCCTCCTTGTCCATTTTGCTTACTCCATGGCTTCAACTGCTGTTCTTACTTGGGATAGCGCTAAATATAGATACCTAGCCCTTTTATTTCACAAATGCATTTCCCATTGCAGGCTGGTCACCTGTACTTAGAGTTTAACACATTTAAAAAAATCCTTATAACTCATTATAACCCAATGCAAGCAATGTCATTAAAGCTGTGCTTTCTTTCAGGATTCTTAATTACAAATATTTTTTTATATCTCCTTCCCTTCCTGCTCACAAGCACCCTTCTCTTACTAAATTTAAGTCCTTGCACAATTCTGTCAGTTCTAGCCCCAAATTGTAACGTTTCTTGTCATTCTTAATCCTAGTGCTGTGGCCCCAAGCCTGTGCCATGCCCTTATTAAAACAGTCTTTTACTGTGTCCCGTCTTTCTTATTATTTTCCTTAAGTACATACTTGGTCATGTTCTGCTCCTTTCCATTGCAGAGTAGACGAAATACAATCTTCTCAATCTAGCCTTTCAGGGTTTTCACTTCCTGATCTCATCCTTTCTTTCCAACACTCTCTGCAACACATCACATAAGGCAGTCATATCGGACCACTTACCATTTCTTGAATTCATACTATTAATTGTGATATAGATTTGACTTTGTGTATAAGAGTCTCCAGATAAATTGTGGCTTAACCAATATACAACTTTATTTCTCTGTCATGTAATAGTTCAGATGTAGATGGTCCAGGCTGATATGATACTCAGGCTCTACATTCTGAAGTGTTTTTTGCCTTACAGAACGATCAACTGTAACCCATCACCATGTCCCCATCCTTAACAGCATGGAAGAGGAAGTAAGGAAGAAGGCCACACTCCCTCCACTTAAAAGATTTCCTGTAATTTGCATGTATCACTTCCTTCATGTGTTATTAGCCAGGACATATCTATTAGCATAGAAGGCTGTGAAATGTCATCTTTATACCAGTTAAATATATGCACAGTTAAAATTCCCATTACTTTGGAAAAAAAAAAAAACCAGATAATGAAGGATAGCCAAATATTGATGAATAACCAAAAGCCTTTGTGACATTCACTAAGTTGTTATAGTTCTCTCCTGCCTTCTTCCTCTCCTTTTCTTACTTTTCCTTCACTTCCTCCTCCTGTTTCTTTTCCTTTTTCTTCTTAACTTTCTGACTTTTTAAAAATTTTCATTTCCTCTGTTGATATAGCCTTTCCTTTAACTCCGCCTCCATTGCTGAAATTCCTACAATTGTTCAGGGCCAAGCCAGATTCATATGCTATAAGACTTTTCAAGGTTCCATTATTTTAAATAAATGTATTTTCCTCCTGATACTGTTTGCACATAAATTTACACTTCAATATCTAATATATTCATCTTTACTTTTAGACTGGGAATGTGGGCATGTGTGAAATCTTATTCACATTTTCATCTCTATCACATTTGTGCATATAAACTTGCATAAATTAAAATTTGAAAAGTAAAATTTTGAGCATCTAATATGTTTTGGGGTACTATTATTTATCTCATTTTACCCTGTCAGTAAAGAAACTAAACAAACAAATAAAAAAGAACAAGACTCAGAATTTAAGTAACTTGCAAAATTTATTTGGCTAGTAAATTGCAGACAACCTAATTCACCAAATGACAAACTTGCCATAAGCCTATTTGTTGAAAGACAGTGTGTGGATATTAGATTGGCTAAGCTATTGAGGCTGTTTTTTTTAAACGCTTTTATTACCTATGGCTTCGTGATGTTTCTTTTGCTTTGGAAGTGTCAGTCCAGCTCAATTGGATATTATTTTTGTGTGCTTTTACATTGTTCTGGTGTTCTGTAAAAGCAGTGTGTTGTCTTGTCTGTTTTGCCCACCTATGTCCAGCCTGTCCTGTCCCTGTTCCTGATTGTGTGTTTGACTCAGCCCTGCATCAGTCTTTGGAAGAGCCAAGATTTTATAGGATTCTAAAAATCTTGCTCTTCCCACTATACCATACTGACTCATCAATTCATATGCTTAAAAATTCTGCCTAACTAATCTGAAACCCTTGCTATCCACTTGCTGGCAAAGATAGCATCCTTTATCCCTGTTAATGATATTTTAGTACCTCTTAATTTTTTTGACCAAAATTAATGTCCCTATTTTGGGCCTATCTTGGAAACCTATGTAAGTATTAAATTTGCATAATTCAAAAGAGATATGGCACAGAAGGGGCTTCATTTGTGATCTTCACAAATAGTGAGATTTTGTGAGCACAGTATCTAAGAGAGTCTTCGTATGGAAATTTGGAGAAGAGACAGACCATCTCTGCACTTCAATCAGTAAAGCCACAGGCAACTATTTATCGTCCTTTGACCTGTTATCTGTGCTTCCATCCTCAGATATCGGCAACTTTTAATGCTTAATGGGCTCTAACTTCAAGCCTAAGGCCATACCAGTTCTTGAGCCAATCTTTAAAAAAGGGAACTCAGAAAGATAATAATTTCTGCCCCTATTGTTTGATGGGCTTCCAACAGATTTGTGCTGCTAATCATCTCAGATGGAATGTGTCAAGAATGAATCCTGAAAACCCATTTGGCATCTTAGCTACAGTTTGTCCTTTCTCTAAGCCTTGTCTCTGGATTTGACCCTATTCACAGGATGTGTATATATCCTGACCACTATTCCATTGACTGCCTTTTGTCTTGCCTCAAAATGAGTGCCTTGGTATATATTCATCTTTTACTATCAGAGATGCAATATAATCTCTTTTTAAATTAATTTTTTTATTTTTAAAGGAGCTTTAGATGACTTAAATGATACATTAAAAATATAAAGGATTCCAATATGCCCCACTTCTTCCCCCTCCCACACTTTCTTACATTAACAACATCCTTTATTAGTGTGGTATATTTATTACAATTGATGAACACATATTAAAGCAGTGCTACTAACCATGGACTACAGTTTACATTATAGTTTACACTCTGTCCTGCACAATTTTGTAGGATATGACAAAATACACAATGGTCTGTATCCATCACTGCAATATCATGGCATCGGAGTAGATAGGTGGCAATATATTCTTGTTTAGGTCTGTGTCCCCATTCTCCCTCTGTCATCACCCTCTCAAAAACAGGAGCAATAAAAAGATACAGAAACTACCATATAAACTTCTTAGAGATACCTTTTCAATTATTTTATTTAAATTTACATTGATGCTTCCAAAATGACTTATCACTGATCAATGTTATTGAAGTAGGAATAGAAAAAGTAATACAATACATAATTCCCCAACAGCCACCAAGTCACATTTTTATATAAAGACCCAATAATGTAAGCTATGATTTATTTATTTATTTAGCCCACAGTAGTTAACACATGCTTACTTAATATTTAACTTTTCTGGTTGTCATTTAAATTTGTCAAGGTAGACTAAGAATAGCATGAGTTCCATAAACGAGGTCACAATCTTACACAGTTATTTCCTTTGAATGGAGAAGCAGAAAATATACCATATTAAGTTCTTCAATTCAAAGTAATTGATATTATATGCTTGTGTCCTAGGCATTCCATTTACTATTCTCTAATTCCCTGAATACTCAAAGCAATAGGCAAATGCTAATACTTTCCTGTGAGGATGACTGTTTCATATTTGTTTTATAGAAATTGCAAATGTTTAAACTGTTTCAAGTGAAATAATGTCTACGTTTTGGATGTCTCCGTTTGGAGAATTCTCTGTACTGGTTCAAGTTTCTTATAAGTGTTTTAGGATCTAATATACAAAAATAATCCATTTGTATTCTTGTTGCTGTTTAAAGAATGCAGGCTTCGTATTTTTAAATTCTATTCTATTTTATTGGAGTTAATTCAGAAAATATGGCCAGCAAGGTATTATCAAAGAGTTTTGCTACCTCTGGAGAGATTAAAATATAAACACATCATAACATATGGCTAAAGATTTATTTACAGTTGTGACAGCTTTTGCATTCTGTTGCCCTAAATCATTTTAATAGTCAGTGGTTTGGGTTAGCTGGATGGCAGAGGTATTTAGCTGTTTTTAAAAACAAATCTACACAGCAGAGTTTCAGTGAGTATTTATTATAACCTCAATTGATTCACTGGAGAATGAGGGAGTTAAAGATCTCAGGGTGGGGACAGTAAGATCATAAATGCCGACCTTCCCATTTGGGATTGACTGACAATCAGAAATCCTTGGATTTTCAAGACAAACCTTATTTTTCTTTTCTAATATTCTCCTTCTCTACCTTTATCCATTCTTGAACTTCACTATTCATTACAAATATTTCAATATTATCTCTTTCAGTTGGTGAAATATATTAATAAATGAAGATAAAAGAATATTAATGACCCCAAATGGAAATATATGAATGAAATACCATAAATCCAAGGACCACTTCAGAAAATGCATCATGTATTAATTTTTGGAATTGTCTGCAGGTTAATGAGCTCCAAAAGTATTGATTGGATGATATATTAGTTCCTATTGCAGCTGTAACAAATTACCTGAACTTAGTGTTCTAAAACAATGCAGATTTATTCTCTTGGACGTCTGGAGGTGAGAAGTTCAAAATGGACCTCACTGGACTAAAATGAAGGTATTAGCAAGGCCGTATTCTTTTCTCGAGGGGCTAGGGGAGAATCTATTTCCTTGCCTTGTCCAACTTCTAGAGGTCACTTATGTTCCTTGGCTCATGGCCCTCTTCTATCTTCAAAGTCAGCAATGGCAGGTTGAGTCTTTCTTACATTCTATCACTATGACTCTCACTCTTTTCTACCTTCCTTCTCCACTTATGGGAGCCCTTGTGATTCTAATACACTAGATCCACCCAGATAATCCAGGGTAATCTCCCCATCTCAACTGACTAGCATCCTAAATCCACCTATAACATTAATTCCTCCTTGCCATGTAATGAAACATATTCACAGGTTCCAAGAATTAGGACATGAGCATTTTTGAGGGTTCATTATTCTGCCTACCACAGGTGATGGTGGCATAAAAAAAAAGAACAAGAAATAGGAAAATGTGAAGAAAACCAACAGAGGTCTGACCATTAGGAAAGTAGCTTTGCTCGTGCCAGCTCTGCAGCCTACTTGCAAGGTGAGCTCAGAAACTCTATTCAGTTCCTCTGCTCCACAATGAATCATTTCAATAAACAAATAATTAGAACTAACAATCTCTGGGAGCCTCCTATATGCCATTCACTCTTTTATATGTATATTATTTCATTTAATCCTCAAAACAACATTTCCGTATTGTAGATGATCAGACTGAGGCATAGAAAGTTTATGCCTCATAAACTTTTTTATAAAAGTTTATAAAGTATCATTTTTGGGTCACTCAGAGTAAGTGGCAGAAACATGGTTTGAACCCATCAAGTTTGGTTTACAAGACACAGGATTTTTAACCATGAAACTATACTGCTTTTGTTGAAATAGGATATTAGTAATTTATTTATCTACTCATTTACTGATTAGTCAAAGCAATAAATAAATATTAATGGAATACCCTCTGGCAGGCCAAAAACTCTGGTAGGCATTGAAAATATACTGGTAAACCAGCAAAACATGGTTTCTGTCACTGAGCATTTACATCTAAGATATAATATTGATATTTGTTCCTGGAATCTACTGCTGTGTAACAAACCCAAAACTTAGTGGTCTTAAACTACAACCATTTTATTATCTCTCATGATTTTGTAGGGCATTTGGGCATCAGTTGGGTAGTTCCTCTGCTCCACATAAACTCAGGTATGCTGCATGCAGCTAGAATTTCCAAGATGGCTCACTTTTATGGCTGGTAGCTGATGCTAGCTAATGGCTGGGGGCTCTCAATGTGGCTTGGGATTCTCATTTCATGGTGGCTGCATTCAGATAGGAAATATCTCAAGAATGAATGTTCCAAGAAGAAGAAAGCAAACGCTGACAATTCTTTTAAATAGTATGCCAGGGACTGGCCCAGTGCCCACTTCTACTGGTTTCTGTGGGATAGACACTCACAGAATGAGCCCAGATTCAGCTGAAGAGGAAATACCCTCCAACATTTGATGGGAAGGGTGACAAAACAAATCAGTGGTCCACTTTAATTCACTATATGATAGAATATAGAAAGCAAGTGAGAGAGGTATATGACGTAAGACTATAAGAGAAAATCAATAGCTAAATCATGTAAGGCTTCATAGGGATATTGGAATCTAAAATAAGAGTAATAGAAAGTCTTTAGATAGTTTTTAACAAGGAAGGACATTTTTCAGAATTAAATTATGAAAAAGATGGTTTTGGGTATGATGTGGAGAATGGAGTAAAAGTGCAGGATAAGAAAAATGCATATCTTGTACAATGCAGGATGAAGGGAAGCATATCTGAATAATATTTAGAAGACATATTTGACATGATATGGTGATTGATCAGGTGTGGATGGTGAAGAGAGGAAAGCAAGGATGACCTTGTGCTTTTTGTCTTTAGCAACTTTATTCTTTATTGAATTAGCAAGCAATGGAAGAGAAGGCTTTGAAAGGAAAAGGATGAGTTCAGTTTTGGAACCATTCATTGAACTTAAAAGGCCTATGAAACGTTCAAACGGTGTTGCTAGAAGGAAATTGCATATATGGTCCAGAATTCTGGAGTATGGGCTGGGTTGGAGATTCAGTCATATTCTTAATGTTCATAACTATGGATGGGAGTGCCTAAAGAGAGAATGTGGAATGAAAAGAAAAGTATGTTTAGGATAGAGTTCTGATGAACACTAACAGTTAACATTCTGAGAGGAGGTGAAAAATCAAAGGTGACTGAGGAGGGGTATCCAGAGAGGTAAGAGAAAATACTTAGAGAGTGTAGTGTCATTGAACACAAGTAAAAGCAGTTTCAAACAGGTTATGGGCATCTCTGTAGAATGCTGCTGAGAGGCCAAGTTGGAAGAGATCATCGACAGGTTTGTTAGATGAACCAAAAGGAACATCATTGGTGCCCTTAGCAGATGTGTTTGACAGTGAGTTTGGTAGACTGGTTGGAGTGACTGAATAGATGACTTAAAGTGAGAAAATGGAGATCATGTATTGGCCATTGGATTTATTTCAAGATATTTGGTAGTGAAAGGAAGGTGAGAGTGGAGAGGTATGAGGTGCTGAGTAAGGTTGTTTTATCTTTTCAGTTGAGAGACTTGAATGAAAGGGGGAACCATTTGAAAAACAAAAGGGGTAAGCCGATGTGGCTCAAGCTTCCTACATGGAAGGTTCCAGGTTCCGTTCCTGGTGTCTCCTAAAACACTTTAGTAACAACAAGAAAATAAACGAAAAAACCAACTCAGGAGAGCTGATGTGGCTCAGTTGTTGAGCACTGGCTTCTCACTTATGAGGTCCTGGGTTCAATTCCCCGCCCAGCACCTCAAAATAAATAAATAAATAGATAAATAAATAAATAAATAAATAAAGAGAAATAGAGAATCTAGTAGAAAGCTTTATTTTTTTTAGCTTTTTAGCTTTGTGCTAAAAATATTTTTAAAAACTTTCTTGAATCCCTTTTTTTTTTTAGTTTGAATGCAGAAATGACATATTTATTAATCATCTGATTAACTTAAAAACACCAAACCAATTTAAAGTGCTCCTCATCCAAGAATTTGGACAAAATCATCATTCCAAAGTGAATTCAAAAAAGAATTTACAAGGCAAACACTGACAACAGATATGGGCAGGCACTACCAAAAAATGTTATTTGTTCTTTCATTAAATTAAGCCATTTTCTACAGTGATGAAGAACAATCACCTTAACAGAATTTTTTATTTTGTATAAAGATTCATAAATAAAAATGTCTCTAGATAGTCTAAAGAGTTGTAAACATTAATACCTTACAACAGCAGCTTAATGTCTATTTTAGAAAAAAAAACACTAAAACTTTACCTCTTCCATTGAAAGTCTTTTATTTCTCTGGTACAAGTGAGCAAGGTCAATACATTTGGTATTGACAAATCAGTACTGTCAACTTCACATATGAAGAACAACATTGTCTGTTTTTTAAAAAAATTCTCAAGATGTCATAGTATTTGGGTTAAAAATATTTAGATTATTAAGTATTTCATTTTTGCTTGATGGAATACAATACATTCACCATCAAGTTACTATCGTAACTGATTTTTTAGCTGGGGTAAAAAAATTATTTGATCCAGGACATATATATACACACACACACACACATATCACACTTCTGTGAAACTGAAACTTTATGTCTCTAAAATTTCATGTTTATAAGCTACAATACACACTGACTAAGCTGTCAGTCCCCCACAGTTTTTTAGAAAAATATCTACATTTGTCCACATGGAGTCAAAATGTTACAACATCATTTGCTTAAAAAAAAAAAAAAAGAAAAGAAAGAAAGATGCACATTGTATTAGTCAGCCAAAGGGGTGCTGATGCAAAGTGCCAGAAATCTGTTGGCTTTTATAAAGGGTATTTATTTGGGGTAGAAGCTTACAGTTACAAGGCCCTAAAGAGTCCAACTCAAGGTACTGTAAGAGGTATTTTCTCACCCAAAGTCTGTTGCCATATGTTGATGCAAGATGGCAGGTGATGTCTGCGAGGGTTCAGCCTTCCTCTTGTCTCTTAAGGCACTGTGGTCCAGCTTCTCCTGATCTCAGCTGTAAGCTGGAGTAGGGCTCGTCTCTCTTCCTGGGGCTCATTTCTTTCCGGACTCAGCTGCTCTATCCTCTTCACAAGGTGAGCTGTAAACTTTTCAGGTGAATGGCTCATCTCTCTTCCCGGGGCCTCAGCCGTGTCCCTGGATCTGTCTCTCTTCCTCTGTATATCTTCCCTGTGTATTTACTTCTGTGTGAGAGTCTGTTTTATCAGCCCACCAAGGGGATGGGGACTCAACCCTGCATGCCCTGATGATGTGGTCGAATAAAAGCCCTAATCTTGATTTAATCAAGTAAAGGTAAAGCCTTTGAATTTAAGTCAATCAAAGGGTATCATGCACAGAGGAAGAGACTAGTTTACAAACATAATCAATATCTCTTTTTGGAACTCATAAATACTATCAAATTGCCACACACACTCATATTGTTAAGTCATTAGGAAAATACTCTTGCATATAAACTATATAAACATAAAATACACTTCAAAGGTCTGTGGGTTATTTTTTTTTTAATAGTCTATAAAGTGCATAGAAATCCTAAGTCAAGGGAAAAACTACTCCCTGTAATAATAGTTTAATTACAGCGGCTTTTGCATAACAATACTTGGATAACAATACTTGGACACTTCAGTTTCCTCAGGAGAAGGATGGAAGAGGATCTTCCGATTAGGTTTTTTTTTTTTTTTTTGGCCATAAATCTGCTTTCTTCAGGAATGGTTACAGATGCCAAATCTCCCTTAAGTGTATTTCTTGAACAGTGAACAAGTCTCTCTGGGTCCTCAAGGGGAATATCATCACAAGAATCTGGATCTGAGTACGTTCTTTGGCGTCCCTGGGATAATCGGTGATGTGCAAACCCTTGTTCTTTTAGGGTGCCTCTCCTCTCTGACCTGTGGGAACCAGGGTGGCTGACCGAGCCCTTCAGCATTTGGACAGGAGGAGGTGACACAGGAGAAACTAAGGGATCTGACTGGGGCAGTTGAAACATCTCGGGTTTAAACTCGGCATTCACTATCTTCACACATTCATCTAGTGTTGTGATGAACGCATTACGGTGGCACTAAGCAAAGGGCTTCATTCGGGTTCTCCAAGCTGAAAGATGAATGATTGTCATCGCGGTGAACAATTTCTTGGATTGTATGAACTTGCTGCATTAGGAGGTCACAGTAGAGGCAGAGTTCAGACATTTTGGTTTTCAGAGATTCACTGGTTTCACTTATTTCTTTTTCTTTTTTAGTCCTAGTATCAGTCAAACAGGCTTTGGAGTTCCCCAGAGCAACCAGCTACCTCTGTCTTTCAGCCGCACTCACCGCTTTCCTGTAGAAATGCTGCTGTCCTGGAATGATTAATTCCATTCCTGTGTTGTCTGCTAAATGGACTTTAATTTCAGAGACTGCCATCTTTACATTTCCTTTGCTTCCTTTACTAACATCATCCTATGAATCATAGTAGGACAGGATTCCGCTATCTAAAGCAAACCAACGAGGCTGCCAACCTGTGAGGTACACTTGTACAGAAGCGCCTCCACGTACCACAGCCCGGAGCCACGCATCTTCCCGACCCGGCTCCGGCTGCGGTGACCCGGAAAGCGCAGAGCCTAGGCCAGCACTTCCAGGCCCGCCAGGCCCCGCCCCCGGCACCCCCATCAGGCCCTGAGCCGCCCTTCGCCCGCGCGCGCGGAGCTCCGGGGCTGCGAGGTGCTGGCCCTGGCATCACCCGCGAGACGCGGCGGCAGCGGCGGTGAGTACAAGGCGGCCGAAGCCGGCCTCCAGCTCGCGTGTCCGCAGCAGCCATCCTTCCCCCAGGCTCCCCGTTTCTTTTCTTCCTTAAATCTTAAATGTGGGAATGCTGTGAAAACAAAATTGCTGAATACTGCAAGGAATTATTCCAACCACTTGTCATTAAAGACCTGTCACCTTACTGCTATTGTTCATATCGTTTTAATTAGCATTCACAACATTTTAAATCCTGAATGCTAAAATTTCAAGCTAAGAAGATGCCTCTGACTTGGAAAAAATATGAATCGTTAGCTTTTTAAAAAGAAATTGTTTAAAGACTTTTCAATTTAAGAAATAGACATAGTGCATTTGTCCTTAGGATTTTCTGTAATGCCACTTATGAGAGCAGAGATTATATCAGAATCAGAATTTTTAACTTTAGAAACACTTTCTTTTTGACATGGCTGGAACACAAGTTTCTGAGTTCCTTTGAAATTTTAGAACTTTGACACTGAAAGACTTTCACCTCCTGAATATCTTATTTAATGTATTTAAAAGAACTCTTTGTGTGGAAAGCCAAAGTGTTGAAAGGAGAGATGATCAGAGTTTATAAAATTTGGAAGAGAGTAAGCATGAACTTATTCACCAAATTTCATAACATTATTATTAGAGAACAACCCTTGAAGCACAAAAATGAGGTTTAGGTGAATCAAAGGAAATATTTCTTTAACAGTCCATTTTAAATTAATGAAATACAAATTACATGTTAACCAAAGAGGTAAATCAACATGAAAATACAAATAGATTCAAGAGAATGCATGAATGAACTAAGTCTATAATACTATATTTTCGAGGTCACAGAATATGTTTGAGATATGACTTCCTGTGGTTTCACAAAACTGTCCCACTGTGTGACTCTCAGATTAACAAATTACATATGGCCAAGTGAAACCTTGGTCTTTCTAGTATGGGATGGGTATTTCATATATTTTTATGCCTAGAATTTAATAGTATAAAATATTACTGAAATAAATGGGCCCACTACTTATGTTAACATCTCCATTCTGTGTGTCCTTGGATACAACTGTGTTGTGTCTCAGTATCCTCATTTTTAAAATAATAATCCTAACATTTTTATGAAGAATAAATGTATTATCATAAGTAAGCACTTGGTGTTGTTGTGTTGTCATTATTAGATCCAGATAATGAATTTCTGGTTTTCTTAAAATGGCAAAATACAATTTAAAGCAATTTCAAACCGAACTCAATACTTTTATAGAAAACCACTAAGAGTTGATTCTAATAATCCTGTTTAAAAATTATAATTTGTTTTGTGAATACACAAGTTTGTTAATCTGTAGAATCATAATATTTAGTTATTTAAATGAACTATTTTACCTTAGTGATTATTCAGCTCTAAATCCAAGGAATATTTTTTCCCCCAAAGCTATTGTACAAGTTTTTTTCCCCCTTAGTAATAGTTTATGAAAATAATAGAAATTAAGAAATAATTTATAATCAAGAGGAAAGAAATTGTATAATAAGTAGGCCTCTTTTCTTTTTCAATTTGGAAAATAGGAGCATGGGTATGGATTGGAGAGATTTCGAGGAGTAAAAGTATTCCATGTGGGGAGCGGATGTAGCTCAGTGGTTGAGCATCTGCTTCTCATGTATGAGGCCCTGGGTTCAATCCCGAGTACCTCCTAAAAAAAAAAAAA
>JAQZBX010090592.1:0-12497 GCA_029593785.1 Cabassous unicinctus
TTTATTTTATTTTTTTTTTAAAGATCTATTTACTTATTTATTTACTTTTATCCATTTTTACCCTCCCCCCTGTTATTGTCTCTTTAGTTGCTCTTTCACTGTTTTGAGATTGTGGAAACAAATATATAACAAAAACTTTCCCATCTTAACCACTCCCAAGCATACCATTCAGTGGGATTAATCAAACTCACCATGTTGCACTACCCTCACCATCTCCTTACCAGAACTTTCCTATCACCCTAAACAGAATCCTACACCCAGTATGCACCTCCCCATTCCCTGCTGATTTGATTTGATTTTGTGAATACATAGAACATTAACATGATTCCCAAAGTCAGAACTATATAAACAGGTGCATTCGGTAGAGTGCCACTTCCTTTCACATAGCTTCAATCTTGTTCCTCCCCTCCTCTTGTAGGTGATCAACTTCATTGTTTTCTGGTTGATCTGTCCTGTTTCCTTTTTATGGAGATGATATATGCATGTTTTCTTTTTTCTTTCTTTCTTATGCAAAATGTAGCTTACTATATATGCTCCTTTGCATCTTGCTTTTTTCAATCAATGATATCTCCCAGAAATCATTCCATTTTAGTACATAGTTGTGTTCCATGTTCTTTTTTATAGCTGTGCGTGCCTCAATTTAATGTGTATGTGCGTATGTGTATGGAGCCAATCTCCTGTGCATGTGTGGTTTCATTTTGTTAGAGATACATCTTTAAGCATATATATTCTAATAGATTCCAATACATTTGGCCAAGTTGCCCTCCAGAAAGTTATAGTAAGTCGTACTTTCAATTCTAGGGCTTAAGAACATATAATCTATTTTAAAAATGAAAATAGACTTTAATTTTAATGACATATTTGGTAATGTAGATTTTAAACTTTCCCTCCCTCCTTCCCTTCCTCCCTCCCTTCCTTCCTTCCTTCCTGACAAGAGAATCTGTCAGCTGCTTTTCTGTCTAGATAAAGACAAAAATTCAGCTTGGAGCAGATTCTTTTTACTTGGGAAGACTCACTTGAGGGGTGGTGGAGGGCTCTCTTAGGTCCAATGAGTGAAAAACTATAAGTGAATATTGTTAATACATTGAACAGGCGACAAAGCTATATTAATACAGTCTCTCAAGTGAAATAATGAATTGAGATTATTCTTTGTAAATGGTAAAACTCCAAACAAATTTACTTAGAGACCGTAAAGGTACATCAACAAAGAACATGCTATTAGGGATAAATAAGTGCCTTCGTATTTGGTGGGGTGGGTAGGGTTGTATCTAAATAAAAGTTATCACACAATAAGTCTAAACCCCAATGTATGAGGTTGTTCTGTGTTTTAAAAGCCCTGAAATTTCAATGCGATAATTGTTGATTATCTTTCTTTTTCTTTTCTGCCTTCCATCCAACTGTATTCCAAATGGTTTAATTAGTGTCACCGAAAGGCCTGGTTTATTATTACCCTATATCTCAAGTAACATGATAAATATCCCTTTATCAAGATCACAATTCCTCTTTCTATTTTCAGATGTAACAGTAATTAGATTATTTGTTCTGTTTTTTTGTTTGTTTGATTTTTGGCCTGGTAAGAGACCCTAATAGTTACATTTTAATTTGTCCATTTCCCCATTAATAATCATTTCTTAATAAGAAATCACATGGATTCAGAACTATTATGTTTATTTTCTTCAAATGATTATATCATTCAAACATTAATTTTCCCATGGCAATTTAGCAGATAATTTCATTTTTACTATGTCATAAAAATCTTTCTATTATTTAATAATTCTGATTATGTTACATCCTCTTTTAATGAAACTCCACGTGTAGCTGCAGCCCCTAACCTTATTATTTTTTTAAAATGTGATTTAGGTTTAATTTTATTACCATTCTAGAAACAGATACAAATTAGAGGGAAATTAGAAACAAAATTGGCACAACAGGTTCTTAGCTCCATGATGCATTGAATTTGCAGACAATTTATCACAAGTGGGAAAAGTTTAGTAGCAGCCATGATCATATAACTGAACTCTGGCAGAGAGATTATCTTATCTTTAAGGTTTAGAAGAAAGAAAAATACTCTGTTCACTTCCCTGAATAGGATTGAGTTCACGAGCCTTATTTTCAATAGTAAAGCATATAGGTAACTTAGGGACTGATTAAAATAAATGAACTTTCCAAAACAATTCAGCACGGGAGTGAGGAGTCCTTGTATCTACCACTACGACGTTGGTAGCCACATTTGGAACTTTCTGGGGCACTTTCATAGCTGCAAAATTGTATCTTCTCTGGCAAATTGCTGGGAAAATGATCTTGAAAAGAGAAAATGTGCTGTATAGTGAAGGGAAAAGATGTAGTTCCACAGAGATAGAGTCATTCCTTCAACAGTTATCTAGGATAATTTTTAATCACTCATTTATTTATTCCACAAATTATCATTGAGTGCCAATTATGTGTCAAGGAGTGTTCTAGGTACTGAAGATACAAAACAAAAAAAAAACAGAATGATAAGTTTCCTAATGGGAGAGAGACCCATAGACAGTATTAACTATTGAAAAAACAAAAATAAATAACATAAAAATTTTAAGACTCATATAGTTGAATGAGTATACAATCATGAAAATACTAAGCAGAGAATTAAATAAGATGGTGTTGGGAGCAGATGTAGCTTAGTAGCTGAGCACCTGCTTCCCATGTACGAGGTCCCGGGTTCAATTCCTGCTACCTCCTAAAAATAATAATAAAATAAGATGGTGTTTTAGAGTGTGATTGGGTGGTCTCTTTAGTCCAGCTGGCCAGGGAGTCATCTCTTTGGCAGGACATTAGAATCTGAGAATTGACAGATGAGAAGAGGCAGCCACATGAGATTCAGGGAGATGCATTCTCAGCAGAGGTATGCCCAGTGCAAAATTCCCAAGGAAGGACAAAGTTCATTAGTTGAAAAGACCAAAAGAATCCAGTTTGGCTGGATGGTGGTTGAGGGGCCCTTGGCATGAGATAAGGATAGTGGATAGGGAGATATCAGAAAAGAGGGTTTTGTGGACTATTATATTCTACATTGTTGAACACAGGATTAAGGAGGCCTAAAAAGTACCCGTGTGGTCTACACCACCAGGTACCCACCATGTAACCATTCATCCCCCTTTCTTCTTAACAGAACTACAATTTTGTTTGGGGTTGCAATGTACCCAATAAATAAAACTTTAATTCCCTGAAGTCCTTTGCAGCTAAGGGTGGCATGCTAAATGTTTCTGGTTAATAATATATATCCAGAATTCTTATAAATCTTCCCTTCCAAGGAAACTCCTCAGAAAATGGCTTTTGGTTTTTTCCCAATCTTCCTGCCTAGAACTTTGACACAATACTTGAGGTTATAGCAGCCATCTTGAAAACAAAAGAATGAAAAGCACAAATAAAGAATGAGAGAAAGAAAGATAGGAGTCTAAGATAATGAGGACATCATGGAGCCACTGCATCTCCCAGTTCTGCCAACCTCTGTACATCTGTTGGATGCAATAAGAAAACGTTTATGTGTTTTGGGTCCTAGCATCTAGGCATTCTCTTAGTTGTCACCAAACACAATCCTAAATCATACAACACAGAATAGGAAAAAAGAACGGTTAGGAAACTGGGAAAATATTGGTTAAAATAAATCCATGGATGGTGGTAATTCTCAAAGAGGCAAAGCTATTCTTCACAGTTGTTATACGTCATCCTGAAATTTGGCCACAAATGTCATAGAAATCAAAACCAAGAGGAAACCCTCATCCTACTATTAGCATTCTATTGATACTCCTACTATTAACAGAGCAGAGACAATACACACTAATGGCAAAACTATTTCGTATTTCTTAAGTGCTTACCAAGTACCAAGTACTCTTCAAAACAATTTCCATGTGGTAAATCATTTAATCCTCTTTACAACCCTTACAATTATCATCTGCACCACACAGATGAAGATACTGAGACATAGAGAAGTTAAGTGACTTGCCGTGAGTCAAAGAGCCAGGATTTAAACCCAGGTTGTCTCATGGCAAGGCCTTCGGTATTAACGAATTTTGTTAGATTCCCATTATGTTGGATGTATTGTCTCTTTTGTTGTTGTTGTTCATTGCTGGATTCATATTGTTAATATTCCCATTTCAATTTTTGCAAATATACTCATGTGCGAGAGTGTCCTCTAATTTTCTTTACTGTCGTGGTTGGGTTTGGGTGTACACTAGCCTCATGAATTTAGTAGATTCAAGGGGTGTGCTGGTTTTTCTCTGCCCCTTCGGATCCAGTTCCACCCGTCTCTGTTCTCCATACCCAGGGAGTTGACCTTTACTGACCTCATCACCTGGACTTATTTGCCTTCTGGCTCGCTTTTGGATTTGTTCAATGGCAAGCCCCTGCAGGTATTTATTGCTTTTTAGGCAAGGGCTGTGCCATTCCTTAGACAGGGGCTGTGTTTCTCTGTAGCCACATATCCTGTAACATACCACCCCCAGCCCATGACTCAGGGTTTCACTGGATTCCCAGTTCCCTTCTCCTTCCCTTTGAAGCTTAATGGCCTCAGTGGCTCTCATGCTACTCTCTGGGGCTTCCTTAACCCATCTAAAGTCCTTCCAAGTGCTTCAGTTTAAATACTTTATTTATGCCACCCATTTCCGGCAGGGACTCTGACTTATACCTGGAGTCTCCCTTAAAAAAAAATTTTTTTTTAAATTTCTCAGAGTTTTTGTAAGATTTTGTAAGATTGGAGTGTTACTCTTATGAATAGCATATAGCTGAATTTTGTTTCTTAATGTAATCCAACAATAATGTTTTTAAAATATTTTAATGGGTTGATTTACATTTATCATGATTTTGGATTTATTTGAACCAAATAAATCTTTTCTCTTTTTTTGGTTTCTTCTTCTCTTGCTCACCACCACCATTCTAACTTTTTTCAGATTTATTAAGTTTCCCATCTGCTAAGACAAATACCGTACAATGGGTGGGCTCAACAACAGGAATTTATTGGCTCACAGTTTTAGAGGTTAGAAGGCTTGCTTCTTCTCAGGGTTGGTATCTTCTGTCTGTCTGGCAATCTTTGGGATTCTTTGGCTTTTCCATCACATGGCAATGCACATGGCAGCATCTTCTCCTTTCTCTTTGGGTTCTCTTGACTTCCATCTTCTGTCTGCTTCCCCTGGCTTCTCTCTCTGTGGCCTTCTCTACAAAGTCCTGAAGTACTAGGATTAAGACCCATCCTAATTCAGTTGGGCCATACCTTAACTGAAGTAACTTCATCAAAAGGTCCTATTGGCAATGGATTCTCACCCACAGGAATGCGTGAAGATTAAGAACATGTTTTTTCTAGGGTATATACCTTCAAGCCAGCACATTGGAATAATTCTTTTAATTATTCCACACACCCTACTTAGAGATCATACACTATTTGTATTTGATTACCCTAGCAATTTTTTATTCAACCATTTTACTGTTGAATGTTTGTTACTATAATACATAATTAATATTCATACATACAAATTTCTGTATTTTTCCTTTTTTTTTTTTTCTTTTTTTAAAGT
Organism: Cabassous unicinctus; assembly: GCA_029593785.1. NCBI lineage: Eukaryota > Metazoa > Chordata > Mammalia > Cingulata > Chlamyphoridae > Cabassous > Cabassous unicinctus. The sequence continues at coordinate 5,544 of JAQZBX010090592.1, forward strand.
CAGGTCTATTGAGGTTTAATTTACATTCAGTAACATTTGCCCTTTATGGGTGGGTGCATAGTTTGAGTTTTGACACATGTATACAATCTCATCACCACCACCATAATGAAAATATAGAATATTTCCATCACCTCCAAAGTTCTCTCATGTCCATTTGTAAGGAACCCTCTCCCTGCATCATTAACCATTGGCATAGCCTGATAAGATTTTTTTTTAAATTATTGCCTGCTTGCTTGCTTGTCTTATTGTGTTAGCTAGGACTTCCAATATCATGTTGAATGGAAGTGATGAGATGAGACATCCTTGTCTTGTTCCTGATTGGAGGAATGCATCTAGTTTCTCACCATTAAGTATGACATAAGCTGTAGGTTTTTGTATATGTTCTCTATCAAGTTGAGGAAGTTCCCCTCCATTCCTACTTTGCTGCAAGTTTTCATCATGATGGATGTTGGATTTTGTCAAATGCTTTTTCTATATCTATTGATATTATCATATTTTTATTCTTTCACCTGTTGATGTGCTGGATTACATTAATTTATTTTTGAATGTTGAACCAGATTTGCAATAATAAATCTCATTTAGTCACAATATTTAATTTTTCAATTTGGTTTGGTAATATTTTGTTGAAAAATTTTGCATTTATGTTCATGAGAGATATTGGTCTGTAACTTTCCTTTTCTGTAATGTCTTTGTTTGGTTATGGTATTAAGGTTATGCTGTCCTCAAAAAGTAAGTTAGGAAATTGTTCCCTCTGCTCCTCTTTTCTGGAAGAGATTGAGAGAATTGATATCATATCTTCTTGAAATGTTTGGTAGAATTCATCAGTGACACCATCTAGGCTTGGTGCTTTCTGTTTTGGAAGGTTATTAAATTTTTTTTTTTTTTAAGATTTATTTATTTATTCCCCCACCCCCACCCCACCCCTTGTTTTGAGTTCGCTGTCTGCTCTTTGTGTGTTCTTCTGTGTCTGCTTGTCTTCTCTTTAGGCGGCACTGGGAACCAATCCTGGGACATTCTGAAGTGGGAGGGAGGCACTCAATCTCTTGCACCACCTCAGGTCCCTGGTCTGCTGTGTCTCTTATTGTCTCTCCTCTGTATCTTTTTGTTGTGTCATCTTGCTGCGCCAGCTCTCCGAGCACAGGCTAGCACTCTGCGTGGGCCAGCTCTCCGCTCAGGCCAGCTCACCATGTGGGCCAGCTAGCTTTCCACCAGGAAGCCCTGAGAATCGAACCCTGGACCTCCTTTATGGTAGGTAGGAGCCCAATCACTTGAGCCACATCTGCTTCCCGAAGGTTATTATTTGTTGATTCAATTTCTTTAAATGATATAGGCCTATTCAGAACATCTACTTCTTGTGTAAATTTTGTAGACTGTGTTTTTCAAGACATTTGTCCATCTCATCTAAGTTATCAAATTTGGGGGCAAAAAGTTTTTCATAATATTCCTTTATTATCTTTTTAATGTCCATGGGTAGTGATGGTCACTCTTTTTTTTATATATATATATATATTTTTTTTTTTTTTATTTGTAAAATGATATATAAATTCACTCTTTTATTTCTCTGTTAGTGACTGTGTCTTCTCTCTCTCTCTCTCTCTTGCTAGCCTGGCTAGAAGTTTTTCATTTTATTAACCTTTAAAAAGAATCAGTTTTGTTTCATTGATTTTCTCAGTAGTTTTTCTGTTTTCAATTTCATTGATTTCTACTCTAATTTTTATTTCTTTTTTTTCTTGCTTACTTTGGATTTAATTTGCTTTCCTTTTTCTAATTTCCTAACATGGAAACTTAGAGTACTGATTTTAGATCTTTCTTCTTTTCTAATATATGCATTCAATGCTATAAATTTTCCCCTAAGCACTGCATGTACTGAATTCCACAAATTTTGATTAGTTCTATTTTCATTTTCATTTAGTTCAAAATATTAAAAAATTTCTCCTGAGACTTCTTCTTTGACCCATGAGTTATTTAATCTCCAAACATTTTGGGATTTTCCAGCTGTCTTTATGTTATTGATTTTTAGTTTGATTCCACTGCAGTCTGAGAACATACACTACATAATTTGTATTCTTTTAAATCTGTTAAGGTGTGTTTTATGACCCAGGATGTGGTTGAACTTGGTGAATGTCTCATGTGAGCTTGAGAAGAATATACATTCTATTGTTGTCAGATAAAGTATTTTATAAATATCAGTTAAATCCGGTTGGTTGATAGTGATCTTCAGTTCAACTATATCCTTACTGATTTAGGAACTAAGAAAAATAATTTAAAAGAATTCTTTAGAATGAATATGTTTCTAAATAATTCTAAATAATTTAAAGGCAATATCACAATTGAAAAAAGAAACTATTTTGAACTAAGTGATAATAAAAATAAAACATCAACATTTGTGTGATGCAGCTAAAGATACATTTAGGTGGGAAATGATAGACTTAAATCCACTTATTAGAAAAGAAGAAAAGCTGAAAATAAATTATTTAATGTTCATCTCAAGAAGTTAGAAAAAGAAAAAGAATTGGAGAAAGTGAAAAAAAAAACATTAAAAAGCAGAAATTAATAAAACAGCAAACATACACTGAAGTATCAACCAAAAGCTAGTTTATTAAAGACTAATAAAACTGACTAACTCTTAGCAAAGTTGATTAAGAAAAAAGGATAGTCCTAATAATAACTAATATAATAAGTAATAACTACTATCAGGAATGAAAAAGGGGACATCATTACAAATTCTACAGATATTAAAAGAACAACAAGAAGTTATTAACAACTTCAAACCAACAAATTTAGAAATTTAGATGAAATTTTCAAGGAATAATTCCTAGAAAAGCACAAGTTATCAAATAGACACAAAAAGAAACATAAAACCTGAAGAGTCCTATATCTATGAAATAAATTGAATTGGTAATTAAAACTTTCTTATAAGGCCATCTCCATTCTCAGAAGCCTTCACTAATAAATTTTACCATTTAAAAAAACAAAACACTAATTTAAACAAAATCTTCCTTAAAATAGAAAAAAGAACATTCTCAATTTGCTTTACAAGGCAACCATAACTTTGAGAACAAAACATGACAAGGACATTATAAGAAAAGAAAATCACTGGTCAATCACTCTGAGAATATAGACACAAACTTCTAAATAAAATATGAGCAAATAGAATTTAAAGAAACATTAACAGGATTATATATTAAAACCAAGTGGTAATACAATTATTGTGATTGATACAGAAAAAACATTTGAAATTTTTCAATACCTGTCATGATTTAAAAAAAAATCTTTAGTGAACTGGGAATTGAAGGGAACTTCCTTAATGTAATATGATAAAAGATTACTACCAAAAAATCCTTCAGAAAACATTAAAGCAATTATGAAATACAGAAAACTTTTCCTCTGAGTTTGGGAATGATACAAGGATGCCCTATTCAATCTAGTATTGCATATCCTAGTTGGATTGGAAGGAAAGAAATAAAACTGTCACTAGTCAAGTCAACATAATTAAGTAGAAAATCCAAAAGAATCTGCAAAAGAATTATTAAAATTAATAAGTGAATCTAGCAAAGACACCATGTTCATGGACTGGAAAACTTAATATTGTTAAGATGTCAATACTAACCAAAGTGATCTACAGATTCAACACAATCCCTGTCAAAATTCCAGTAGTCTTCTTTTGCAGAAACTGAAAAGCCAGCCCTTAAATTTATATGGAATTGCAAATAGTCAAAAACATCTTGTACAAGTACAACAAAGTTGGAGAACTCACACTTACCAATTTTAAAACTTACTACAAACCCACCAGTGTGGTCCAGTTATAAAGATAGACAAATAGATCGGTGTCATAGAACTGAGAGTCCAGAAATAAACTCACACATTTATGACCATATGAGTTTTGACAAGGGTGCCAGTCCCACTCAGAAGGGAAAGAATAGTTTCTTCAACAAATGGTGCTGGGAGAACTAGCCGTCCACATGCAGAAAAATGAAGATAAATCCCTACCTCACACCATATATAAAAATTAACTCAAGATGTATCAAGGACCAAAATATAAGAGCTAATGATAAAATTATTAAAGGAAACATAGGGGAAATAGTCTCAATCTTGGATTTAGCCATGATTTCTTAGATATGATGCAAAAAGCATGAGCAACAGAAGAAAAATAGATAAATTGGATAAAAAATTAAAACTTTCATGACTCAAACACATCAAGAAAGTGAAAAGACAACCTACAGAATGGGAGAAAATAGTTGCAAATCATATATCTGATAAGGGTTTACTATCCAGTATATATAAAGAACTGCTACAACTCAACAATGAAAAGACAAACAACTCAGTTTAAAAATGGGCACATTTCCAAAGAAGACATACAAATGGCAAATAAGCACATGAAAAGATGTTCAGCATCATTAGTTATTAGGGAAATGCAAATCAAAACCATAATGAATCAAATCAAGCCTTTAGCAAACATTCAATTTACAGGAAATATGGGTGATAGAGGAACAAGTTAAACGACACATGAGAACATAAAAATCCATGATTAAAAGATTAAAATTATGCACTGTGATCAAGTGGGTTTTATCCCAGGTATTCAAGGGTGATTCAAAACAAAAAAATCAATAAATGTAATATACCACATTAACAAATCAAAGGGGAAAAATCACATAATCATCTCACTGATGCAGAAAAGGCATTTGACAAAAGCCAGCACTGGTTCTTGATAAAAACACTTTGAAAGACTGGAAGAGAAGGAAACTTCTTCACCATGATCAGGGGCATATATGAAAAACTCACAGCTAACATCATACTCAATGGTGAAGGACTAAAAGCTTTTCCTCTAAGATTGGGAACAAGACAAGTATGCCCACTGTCATCACTGTTATTCAACCTTGGGCTAGAATTTCTAGTTAGAACAATTAGGCAAGAAAAAGAAATAAAAGGCATCCAAATCAGAAAGGAAAAAGTAAAACTTTCACTATTTGCGGATGACATGATCATCCTCTGTTTAGAAAGTCCTGAGAAATCTACGACAAAGCTACTAGAGCTAATAAATGAATTCAACAAAGTGATGGGATAGAAGATCAACACACAACAATAGTGTTTCTATACATTACTAATGAAAAATCTGAGGAGGAAATCAAGAAATTCCATTTACAATAGCAATTAAAAGAATCAACTATCTAGGTATAAATTTAACCAAGGATGTAAAGGACCTGTACACAGAAAACTACAAAACATTACTTAAAGAAATCAAAGAAGACCTAATAAATGGAAGGACATTTCATTTGGATGGATTGGAAGACAAAATATCATTAAGAAGTCAATTCTACCCACATTGTTTTACAGATTCAATACAATCCCAATAAAAATTCTAACAGCCTACTTTTCAGAAGTGGAAAATCCAATTATCAAATTTATTTGGGGGAAGCAGATGTGGCTCAAGCGATTGAGCTCCTGCCTACCACATGGGAGGTCCCAGTTCAGTTCCGAGTGACTCCTGAAGAAGATGAGCAAGACAGCAAGCTAGTGCGAGGGGCTGGCACGGCAAGCTGATGCAACAAGATGACACAAGAGATACAAGGAGGAAAAATATGAGAGACAAAACAAAGCAGGGAACAGAGGTGGCTCAAGTGATTAGGTGCCTCCCTCCCACACAGGAGGGTTCAGTTCCCAGTGCCTCCTAAATGGAAGACAAGCACACAATGAACAGACACAGCAAATGCAAACAATGAGGGGGTGGGGAGAAATAAATAAATAAAATAAATCTTTAAAAACAAAACAAATTTTTCTGGAAGGCAAAGGGGCCCCAAATAACCAAAAACATCTTGAAAAAGAAGAATGAGGTCAGATGACTCGTACTTCCTAACGTTAAAGCAGATGCAAAGCTACAGTTGTCAAAACAGCATGATATTGGTATAAAGATAGATATATCGATCAATGAAACTGAATTGACCTCCCATGTGGTAGGTGGGTGCCCAACTGGTTGAGCCACATCTGCTTCCTTCAATTGACTTTTTTTTTAAAGGTTTATTTATTCCCTGCTCCCTCCTGTCCTGCCCTCATTGTTTTGTGCTCACTGTCTGCTCTCTGTGTCCATTCGCTGTGTATTCTGTGTCTGCTTGTCTTCTCTTTAGGTGGCACTAGAAACCAATCCTGGGACCTTCTGGAGTGGGAGAGAGGTGCTCAATCTCTTGTGCCACCTCAGCTCCCTGGTCTGCTGCATCTCTTATGTCTCTCCTCTCTGTCTCTTTTTATTGCGCCATCTTGCTTAGCCAGCACTCTGCGCGGGCCAGCTTGCCACCCAGGCCAGCTTGCCTTCAACAGGAGGCCCTAGGAATCGAACCCTGGACCTCCTTTATGGTAGACAGGAGCCCAATCACTTGAGCCACATCTGCTTCCCCCTCAACTGACTTTTGACAAAGGCTGCAAGGCCATTCAACTGGGACAGAATAGTCTCTAACAAATGGTGCTGGGAGAACTGGATATCCACATCCAAAAGAATGAAAGAGGACCCCTATTTCACACCTTATACAAAAATTAACTGAAATTGGATTAAAGACCTAAATATAAGAGCCAGGACCATAAAACTCCTAGAAGAAAATATAGGGAAGCATAAGATCTCATGGTAGGCAGTGGTTTCTTAGACTTTACATCCAAAGCACAAGCAACGAAAGAAAAAAAATAGACAAATGGGACCTCCTCAAAATTAAATACTACAATAAAAAACAAATTTTTAAAAACTATATAATTTTGTGCTTCAAAGGACTTTGCCAAGAAAGTGAAAAGGCAGCCACTCAATGAGAGAAAATATTTGGAAACCACATATCCGATTAGGGTTTAATATATAGACTATATAAAGAAATCCTACAACTCAACAATAAAAAGACAAACAACCCCATTAAGAGATGGACAGGGAAGCGGGTGTGGCTCAGTGGATAGAGCCCCCGTTTACCATATGGGAGGCCC
>JAQZBX010090593.1:0-12494 GCA_029593785.1 Cabassous unicinctus
ATTGAATTTCTCCTTTTTTTTTTGTAATTTACTCAGATATATGCACCATAGTCTTAGTTTCCAAAGTCAGCGATGGCACCCAGTTACGTCCCTTTACGTCGTTCCATTGCATGAGTTGGGGTTTTCTGAGAGCCCCCAGGGGCCAGGTGAGTCCCAGGCTGGATCGAGGTGGGGATTTTCGGTTACCTTAAGGCCTGTGCCCCTGCCAAGGCCCCTTGGCGTGGCCTCTTCCATCCAGATTGGGTGTTCAGTGGTCCCAACATCTGCAGGCCCATTTACTGTTCCTGTTCATTGATCACTTTACCAAGGATTTCCTGTGGGAAGTGCAGGGGGAGATAAAATAAAGGTGAGTGGGAGTGTGAATGAAAAGGAAAAGATAAAGAGAAAAGGCGCCTTTTCAGAGTGGACCAGAGTAGACCCTGCAGTGGTTTGTCCCCAGGGCAACATGAATCGCAGCTTAATTTCTTTCTCTTCCTTTATTTTCTTTTCCATTCCCTTCCTTTCTTCCTGCTCGCCTCTTTCAAGCTTCCTCTCTCCATTCCTCCTCCAGATTTTGTTGTGGGATGTCAGAGAGTGGAGAACTTAACAAGAAAAAGTAGGATCAGTTTCTGTGGAAGCTGCATTTTTTTTTTCCTATTGTCTACTGCATCCCCCCAAACATAGAAGTTTAGTCACGCATTTCTCTTTTATTTTATTCCCTTCACTTATTTTTATTATGTTTATTGCTCTTTCTTTCATGCCAGTGTTCTCGGTTTTCCCTGCCCTGTTTAGCCTGGCTGTGAAGGTGGCAGGTCCAGGAGAACCCAGGCTGGGGGCCCAGGGCTGGGCCTAGGTACTTGCTTCTGTATCACAAAGGTCTCCTCTAAGTGACTTTGGTGAGTTGAGTTTCAAAAACTGTAGATGGGAATGGCACTTAAACATGAGCGTGTTTGACCCAGCCTAAGCTGCTGGGTTATAGAGTGTGGCCTCTTTATGCAGCAGAACACAAAGCAAGTGACAACCTTTTCTGAGAAAGCTGAGAAAATGCAAACGTTTACCTCCTTGTTTTACATTCTTAATATAAACAGTCTAAAGGAGCAGTTCCCCTATACTCTTGGATGCCTTCCGAGACAGTAAACATGGACTTCTGCATGCAATTGGGAAGTCTTCAGCTTCAGATGGCTTCTGTCATGACCACGGGACTCCCCTGGCCTATTTGATTTTTTTCTTCTAGGTGTTTTAAAAGAAATCTTAAACTGGGACTTTTTTTTTTTTTTCCTGACTAAAATGATGCTGTTACCATTTTCCACAGTGCAAAGCACAGAGATGACTAAGCTCACTGATGGTTTCTATTGACTAACACTGTTTCTGTTTGACTTTTGACTTTTCCAGTTTTCCAGAACGATGGGGACTTCTTGCCGGGCATTCCTGGTCTTAGGCTGCCTCTTCACAGGTACAGAGCCCACTCTTTGCCAAGTGCATCGTCCTGGGGGAGGCCTTGCTTTCCAAGTTCCGTGCTCTGCAGTGACGTCTGTGTTCAAAGTCCAAAAAAATGAAGAGAAATGGAAAATTATAGAGAGTTATCTGGAATGACCCCAGACCTTCAGTTCCTTTTGCTGCATTGCACTAATTTCATTTCAAGAATGCCCATCCAGTGGCAGTTTTAGTACATGTTTAATCCTGGCATTCAATTGTTCTTACTAATAGTAGTCCAAATTCTCCCACTCTCCTCTTCCTTTTCCTGGGACAAAGATTTCCAGTAGAGGTGGATCAGATAGATAAAGTCAGGAATGCCTAAAGGAAAGAAATAATAGAAATTTCTAGTCTTGCACATCATACCTGTCTTAAACCATACCTGTCTTAAAGATGCTGAAATTGCCTGGAAATCTCAGAGCTATCCTTTCCCTTAGATTCTGATTGATGAATGTTTGAATCTTGGGGAATCTCTTTAACTCTTTCTCGCCAGGAGAATGCCATTGGGCTGAATGTTAAAGTATTTTCTGGAATTTCTTAGCTATGGTCCAGATATGTCTGCATCACAGATTTTCAGCAGGAATCCAATGCTTTTCTAGTTTGTGGAGTTAGCTGAGCTTGTTAGTGTCCTTAGGTCTTATCCATATGGATATGGTGGAATTAAAAAAGGTCTATGATTTAGTGGTTCTAAGCTTCACTAACAATACCCACCTACAGGGTGATAGTAAATCAATGTACTTACAGCTCCTACCTTAACAAGCGTCAGGAATCATAGTGGTCAAATATTGAAACTGGGTGTGATTCCCACATCTGCCTCTGGGGAAGACTGAGACCATTAATAGATAATTAACTAAGTCATGACATCTCTTCAATCAGTTTTACAGGCAAGGTAGGCTAGAGTGAATTTTTAGGTTCTAAGATGAACTTTGAGTTTTCACTCTTGGCCTTTACTTAGTTTTATGTTTGCATTAAAGTCCACATCATCCTGCCATGGTTTCTGGAACTCACTAGGGAGAGAGGGCATGCCTGAATCTTGTAAGAAATGAAGCTGTGTAACATCTGAGCACAAATCTGCTTTGTCTGCCTGCCCCCATTCTTATTCCATTTTTCCTAAGGGAAACCTCTGCAGGGAATGTGGACAATAAAGAACCCCATTTGTGCTTGAGCCTATGCCATCTTGGGGTAGTTTATGGTCACACATAAGAGCCTAAAATATGGAACTGAAATCAGATGCCCTCTATCCATCTGATAGATGGATAGAGTGTTTGGAGGGATGAGTCTAGGGGGCGGGGGCTTGGTGTTGTTTTTGAGCCTTTGGAACCGTTTGCTGCTCTCAGCAGATGCAGTGGCTGTCATAATGGGTGGCCATTCACGGGGATCCAGGCAAACGGATTTTTTGCACAGAAATGGCCGTTGTTCAGATAAGCTGCTACTGTTGCTGCTCTTAGTTCTCTGGGTGAGACCGTCCTTTCTGGCCGCATCCTATTCAGAGCATGTTTCCTTTTACAGGGCTGAGCCTAATACTCTGCCAGCTTTCATTACCCTCGATCCTTCCAAATGAAAATGAAAAGGTTGTGCAGCTGAATTCATCCTTTTCTCTGAGATGCTTTGGGGAGAGTGAAGTGAGCTGGCAGTACCCCATGTCTGAAGAAGAGAACCCCAATGTAGAAATCAGAAGTGAAGAAAACAACAGTGGCCTTTTTGTGACCGTGCTGGAAGTGGTCAGTGCCTCGGCGGCCCACACAGGATTGTACACTTGCTATTACAACCACACTCAGACAGAAGAAAATGAGATCGAAGGCAGACACATTTATATCTATGTGCCAGGTGAGTAGGATGGCTCCCCTGCACCAAGCCAGCTTGTCATTGTCTGGTCTCTCATGATAACTGTTAAGGTTTTTTCAGTAGAAAAATAACAAAAATTTATTGTAGAAAATTTGGAAAACGTGAGAGAGCCCACAAACTTAAATAAAGATCATTTGTCATCTTGTTATCAAGAAATATTTATTGTTACCATTTTGGAGTTATATTTTGCTTTTTTTTTTTCCTCCAAATTTTTTTTTTTTTGTAATAATTAAACTTTATTTTTGGAGAAGTTTTAGAGTTACAGAAAAATTACATCAAAAGTGTAGGGAATTCCCATATAACCCCCTCCCCCACACCCACACACATAGGTTCCCCTATTATTAACATCTTACGTTAGTGTGGTACATTTGTTACAATTGAGGAACCAATAGTGAAGCATTGTTACTAACCAAAGTCTGTAGCTTGCATTGTGGTTTACACTTTGTGCTGTACAGCCTCCAAAAATTTTAACGAAAAATTTCAAACATACAAAATACTTGAAAGACTAATACAATAAACATCCATATACCAACCACCTAGGTTCAACAATTATTAGCATAACTTCAATAAATATAAACATATTATAGATTCCACAATTAACATATGATTATTTTTGCTTAACATATACCTATGCATGCATATATTTTCTAAAACATTTGGAAGTTGGTTGCAGACATAATGATGACACATCAGCCCTAAATATTCAGCATGTAGCTCCTAAGAAAAAAGGCATTCTTTTATCTAACTGCTAAACTATAATCACACCTAAGAAAATTAACAGTCATTTCCAAGTATTATCTAATATTCAGTCCATAGTAAACAGTTCCTACTTATGCCCCATATATCTTTTTAAAAAAAATTATTTTAGTAACATATATGACCTAAAATGTCCTTCTTTAACCACATTCAAATATATAATTCAATAGTGTTAATTACATTTGCAGAGTTTGTGCTACTATCAAGCTTTAGCTTCCCATTCCTTATGTATTATGCTTTGAAAATCATTTTTATCATGGCATGTCCTTTGGAATTAGTATTGTGCAAAGGATCTGAAATATACTCATTTCTATTTGGTTCAAGCAAGTTCAGCAAGTATTTATTATGCATTTACTGTGTGTCAGACACTGTGTTAAGTGCTGGGGACACAAAATTTAATTAGGTAGGTCCTGTCTTGGAATTACTTATGGTTCATTATATTAGCTTCTAAATACCCATGTCGATTTTCAGATTTAGTACAAACATATTTACTCTTGATGAATTGGAAGGGATTTTTTCTTTTTAATTAAAATTTAGAGGAAAATCCCAAATTAACGATGTTATCCCATGTCCTTTGATAAGCACTGGAGTAAGATGGGATTAAATATGCAAGGGTCTTATCAGGGCAAAGCCTGTAAGAGAAAATGGGGAGGTGTCAGGCAGAGGCTGGGGGGAGCCCACAGACTTTGGCACGCCCTGAGCCTGAGTATAGGAGAGAGGGAGGGAAGGTGGGGTGGAAGCATTCTAGACCTCTGTGTGTCTAAAGACTAGGTGAGCCCAGAGTCCTCGGCTGAAGTTGTCTAGAAGAGACCACTTGGGTCTGCTAGGAACCGGGCTGCTTCAGAACCCCAGCTCTGCTCAGAGTGGAGGCAACTTCTTACCTCATCTCCTCTGGTTTTCCATATCCCCCTTTTTTTTTTAATTAATTAATTTATTTTTTATATTTTAAAAGATGTTTAGATTACATAAATATTACACAAAAATTACAAGGATTCCCATGTTCCCCACCTCCCACACCTCCCACAGCATCCTACACAAACACCTTTCATTAGTGTGGCACATCACCTGCAATGTATATACACATCCTGGGGCCTTGCCACCAAGCATGGACCATAGTTCACATTGTAGACCACACTCTCTCCCACACAGTTCTGCACGCTATATGCTGACGTAAAATGGCCTATATCTGTTGTTGTAATGCCACTCAGGACAATTCCCAAGTCCCGAAAAAGCCCCTGTATTACAACTGCTTTTCCCTTCCCTGCCCCCAAAGCGTCATATCCCTTTTGCAACAGAGATTGGCTGTTTCAGTTGGCTCCTTTTCCTGCCCTCTATGACTATGGGCTTCTCCAAGGATCCTGGACCATCTTCCCTTTTTTTCACGACACCCTTACTTATCTGTACCTTCCTTCCTAACACTAAAAAGCTTTGTTTCACAAGGCGTGGGTATTTAGTTGGTCACTCCAGCTTCATTCACACACAAATGCTACACTTCTGTTCTTTCAGCGGAACCCTCTCCACGTGGCTGGCGGGATCTGCTTGCTGAAGAGAACGCTAGGAATGTGGGTTTGTTAAAGGTAGATGAGGCCTGTAGTTTTAATCTTCTTAAGATTGTACAAAAACTTCTTGTTCTCTCCCGCCTCCTAGCACAAACACCACCCAAGTGGCCCATGCATCGTCAGAGATCTTTTTAGTTGCGCTTTTGGAGAGTAGAGGACCCTTTCTGAAACTGATGCTTGAGGCTCTTAGCACTTCCTACCATAGTAGATTAAGTGGCTAGTTTTCTTTGGGAAAGAAAATTCTCAGGCTATGGAATTAGAAATTTTGTTTATGAGTTGAGCCATTACTTTTTAATCAATGGATTTCTGTACTATTTTTCATCAGTGATAGGAGTTTTTATGAAATTTCCATAATTTTTTTCATCTTTTTTATTTATAATTTTTTAATGATGAATTTTTTCTCTTGTTTTGAACAGAGTTGAATGCTATTATTTTATTGTCCATTTTTGTTTTAAGTTGCTGCTTAAATTTTGATTGGAATTCCTGGCTAATATTTGTATGTATCATCAACAATTTTTATTAGGGGATAGCAATTTGGTATTAGTCATACTTTAAAATCGCTTAGCTTGATGTCAGTGGGGTGACACTTCTGGATATATGTGTAAAGGCAAGGCATTTAACCTAATAAGATAAATGCTAATGGGATGATTTTTCTGGATATATGCATAAAGGTAAAATTAATAAGTTTTTTTTTTAAACCACAGACCCCGATGTAGCCTTTGCACCTTTAGGAATGACGGATTATTTAGTCATCGTGGAGGATGATGATTCCGCTATCATACCCTGCCGCACGACTGATCCTGACACCCCGGTCACCTTACGCAACAGTGATGGGGTGGTACTCGCCTCCTATGACAGCAGACAGGGCTTTAATGGAACCTTCTCTGTGGGGCCTTATGTCTGTGAGGCCACCATCAACGGGAAGAAGTTCCAGACCATACCCTTTAATGTCTATGCCTTGAAAGGTACTTGCACTCTCTTTCTTTACAAGAGCAACAGGCAAAACAATCAGATGTAGGTAGGATTTTTTTTATTTTTTTTTATCATAGTCACTGGTGATGAAGATCCTGAATTCTGATTTGGGCCTTTAAGACCTGACCTTTACTATACATTATTACACTGTCCTCTGGGGCGACAATAATACTAAGCTTAAAATTATTAAAGGCAAAAACTTTCTTCCTTTGTAAGACTTCAGAACATGGTAAGGAATTCTTTTCTTACATAAGCCTCTTACTGTTTTTCTCACATTCCCGATTACAGAGGCCCTAAAAACAAATGTAAAACCTGTGGGGGTTGGACGCTTAGACTAATTTTAGTAATTTACGAAAAGTAATTTTGATTTTGAGAAAAGCTTGTACTTGCAGACTTCATCCCTTTGATATGAGTGGTTAGTGTGAACAGGAAAGTATAATTCAAGTTCAGGTCAAGGTATATTTATTGAGCACTTACTGTGTTATATGTAGGATATGCCCTTGAACTGTTATTAAGGGCTCATTTCATGCCAGACACTGTGTTAGGTTCTGGAGAAGTGCTGAAAATACCCGGGAAGCAGAGTGGAAAAGAGGAGGAAAGTAAATGAGGTAGGAGCCAAGTCCTAGAAGAGCCAGTCAGTAAAGGGTGCTTGAGTGAATGAATAAATACACCAGTAAAGAAGTAAAACCATAATTAATCTAAATGCCCAGGAATGTGGTGTTCTGTTTAACTGGAATTTATTATTATTGTTATCATTATTATTTTATATTTCTATACTATAACTATATGACAAATTGTGTATATGAACTCAGAATCAAGGATTCTGAGCTCTTCAAAATTTTGTCTTGAATGAACTAGTTCACAAATTATTTTTCAGTGTTTTCTTTAAAAGCAGTGAAAAAAAACTTATAAGATCCTAACTAGACTATAGATATTTAAGTCCTTGTATTTTCTCTCTTCTTTTTTTTTTTTTTTAGCAACATCTGAACTTGATCTAGAAATGGAAGCGCTAAAAACGGTATATAAGGCAGGGGAAACGATTGTGGTCACATGCGCAGTCTTCAATAATGAGGTGGTTGACCTTCAGTGGACTTATCCGGGCGAAGTGGTAGGTACCTTCCATGCTTGTGGTGGCATGAAGTGGAGTGCAGAAGACCTGCCTGGAGCCATGCCTTCTCTGATGGGGCACATCGCTGAGCTTTTCTAGACTTCAGTTCCCATTACTACAATGAGCATGTTTGACCCAATGACTGGTTAGACTATTTGATCATTGGGAAAGTTGGGGACGACAGTAGCTGGATCAGGACCTTTGGAATGCATCAAGATCCTTCTTTTTCAGAAGGCAAAAAGAAATAGGAAGGTTCAGGGGCTCCAAGCTAACAACCAAAAATTTAGAAAAGCAAAAAGTGAATGCTGTGGCATTCTTAGGTTCTCATTTCCTCAGTTCCCGTGCCCTTTGTGTTTTGAGGCTTGTGATGGAGTTGGGTGCCCCTGGCCCCTCCCTCTTCTGCTTCCTTGGCATCCTGGGCACCTATATCTTCCTGTTCTGCCTCCTACCCACCTGGTTTTCCTTGCGTGGCTCACCTTTAGGGGACCCTTATTGCTGTAATCATTCAGCAAAGATTTAATGATTCTTGCTAAACCCCAAGCACTGGGATAGAAACCCATCCCTGCCCAGAAGGAAGGAGTGGTTGGGAGTGGTGGTGGTGGAGGTGGAAGTGGCGATGGGAGTCACCGTGCTATCTCGAGGTCACTGGAGTTGTACACAGGGTGTTTCATTCATTCAAATACATTTTGGTAAACCGTGTGTACAAGGCTCTGAAGGCCCAAGGTGGAAATGATTAACAGTATCTAGCTGTGTTTGATACAGAGGCCTCATGGAGATCAAAAACCATATATATATTATTTTTTTTCCTTTCATTCCTGAGTTGTAATTTTTTGCTTTTTGCCCCCCCGCCTCCCCCTTTTTTTTGTTTTTTCAATTGATAGCATTCTCTCCTTTTTTCCATTTCTCTCTTCTGGGCTTTTGCTGCTGCTCATCCTTTCTTTTTAGGGCATCTGATGAGAAGTTGGGCATTTTTAGATATTGCCTTGTAAAGCTCATGCATTGAAGGGGCGTTCACAATCCAATATCTGTCCATCTTCCCTGAAATATGAAACTGGTTTTCTCTTCAAATTTTATTGCCTTTAATCCTTAAAAGAGAAACATTTTTTCCCCCATTTATTGGAGATAGGCCAAGCCAAAGTACATGCTATTTGGCCCAAAAGGAGATAGTGAAAGTATTGTTCGTTAAAACATTTTTTTTTTTCTGATTACAAAGTCATGCAGGTTTATTGTTGAAATTTTATAAAATATCCAGAAACAGAAGAAAAGATACTTCCCAGAGCATTACTGTTAATATTTTGAGGCGATAAATTCTTTAAATATTTGTATACATAAATAAATGCTTAATATTTAATGGACATTATACTTTAAATATCTTTTCCCCTTAGCAATAGAGTATAAGCACCTTGCATGTCATTAAACATCCTTCTAAAACATGATTTTCTAAGATGCTAGCTTTTTTTAACAAGTCAGTTTTCCTCCCTTCTGCTGCAGAGAGGCAAAGGCATCACAATGCTCGATGAAATCAAAGTTCCGTTCATTAAGTTGGTGTACACCTTGACGATCCCCGAGGCCACGGTCAAAGACAGCGGAGATTACGAATGTGCAGCCCGCCAGGCCACCAGGGAGGTCAAAGAAATGAAGAAAGTCACCATTGCTGTCCATGGTACATTCTGCTTTTTAAAATGCCCGTCGTCCACGCTGTTTGACATCCGCTATGTGGTAATTATTATTTAATGGAAACTTTCCCCTGTGCAGAGAAAGGGTTCATTGAAATTAAACCCAACTTCAGCCATTTGGAAGCGGTCAACCTACATGAAGTCAAACATTTTGTGGTGGACGTGCAGGCCTACCCCCCTCCCAGAATATCCTGGCTGAAGGACAATCTGACTCTGATTGAAAATCTGACTGAGATCACGACTGACATAGAAAAGATTCAGGAAATAAGGTAAAGAAAGACCTTTCCCAAGTACATTTTTTTTTTTTTTAATCATGTGTCCCTAGATAGACAGATTTATGCGTGTCTTAACTGTCCATACCAAAGGTCCGTCTAGAAAACATAGCAATCCAAGTTAAGAAATGCTTGAAAACAAGTATCTTTAATTATAACATTGCAATGTGCTAACAGTATGTTGGTAAGTATTTAACAATAAAATGAGAAGAAAGAAAAACTGAAAAGCTCTATCCCTCAATGAATGATGGGTTACTGGTTCCAGCTAGGGGTGGAGGAAAGAAAGTAAAATTGGACCTTCTTGGATTGAATATATTCCTTGACATGTATGGAAATACCAGTTGAAAGGCAATTATCACATAAACTTACATGAAACTAAATACCATTGGCTCAACTTGAAATGTTTGCCCCAGTCAAGGCCTCCTCAGAAAGTAAGAGTAAAGCCTGGCTAAATTTGGTTAGGGAGAGACATGTAATGAATAGTTTGGGTCCCTGCCTTCTGTGGTAGAATGCTCCTCATCCTATCAGTTTCCATATCTATAAAGTTGGAATGGTAATACTTAAGTCACTGAAAGCAAGAAATTGGATGATATCTTTAAGTCTCTTGCAGTTTTAAGCTGTGACTAGAATCCAAAAGTCAGAAGGTAACATCTTGAAGGATTCATCTGATCCAGTACTACGCTTTTGTCAGAAATCACCCCAGGAAGACAAAAGTCTGTCCAATTCCTCAGTCCCTCAGCATAGAGGAGAACAGAACCTCTCTTATCAGTTCCCTTTCCCTCAGGATTTGTTTTCTTCTTTCTGAACTAAATTCCCCAAGTAATTGAAGAGCAGCATGTGAGAAAAAAGAATTTTTCATGACCTCTGTAGAAAAGTGAGTGAAAAGGAAGTGGGATGTTGCATCTGGAGGGGTTTGATGACGTGAGGTGAACGTTCCCAGTGAGGTTTCCACTAGGCTGTGAGGTGGGAGAGGAATTGGCTATTGCTGGCAAAGCTGGCACTTCAAACACTTGTATTAGCACAATCTACAAGCCATAATCAATAGGAATGACAAAGCAAGCTCACCAATAAGTGGTTTTGGAAAGCAGCCGATTGAAGTGATATGTTGAAGAATTCCTTCAGCATATATATATATATATATATATGCTTCCTCTTATATAATATATAAGTTCCTATTATGTGCTAGGGAAGGATTGGGTCTCTGGTTTCCTGGAGCTTAAAGCCAATGTACCCACCGGCCTTCTTGGTGGAACACTTGTAGAAAGTGAACTACAGGAGATCATCTGGTATTCAGAAGCCAGGAGTGCCTGAGTGGACTCTAAGGAAATCCCATCCTGAAGCATGTCCATATGGAGCAGCAGAGGAAAATCCAGCCCAGCATGCTTTTGTCACAGGTCCTAGTGCCCCAGCATCTTAGGCTAAGAGATTTTACATTTACAGAGAGCTTTTGAGCTTACTAAATGCTTTCACACTTACAATCTTGTTTAATTAACCCTCAAAATGACTCTGTGCTATTCGTACATTATTTCATTTTTTATATAAGGAAACTGAGGCACAGAGAATTTGAATAACACTTCATGACCAGTGCTCTTTCTTCTCTGCTCCAGTTGTTTTTCTACACTGTGATGCTTAATTTATTAAGGACAATCAAATGGGCAAATACTATATTTATGCACACACACACATGACCAAATGTCATTTATAATGCATGAAAGAAATATTTTTTGGGGAAATTTCCCTTTAATAAGATATGAAGAAATATCTTTTTCTAATATATTATTTGAGTAGATGATTAAAAAAACCATGCTCTAAAAACAATCAAACAATGCAATGTAAGAAGTTTCACCCCAGTCCTGTCCCCATAGGCCAGTTCCTCTCCTCCCCACTTACCACAGGGACTCTTTCAATATTTCACTAGGTTCTTGTGAAACTTTCCAGAGTTTCTTTAAGCAAATGTAATCAAGTCAGGGTGTATATCCTGGAGACTTCTCCATATCAACATGCAGAAAGATCATCAGTTTTTCTTCTGATGGGGATCCATTGTTTGGATCCACTTCAATGATGGATATTTAGGGGAAGCAAGTATTTTTTTAAAGGTAAAAACAAAGGGTCCAAAAAAAAAGGAACCCCCCCTACAAAACAGCTGGTAGGGTGTGTTTAGTGCCATCCCGAAGTCAGGCCCTACCAGAGCCGATTGCTCCTGGAGATACATAAGCTGTTGTTCATCTCAAAATGTCTGGTTTTCTGTTGTAAGAATTAAGTGTCCATGACTTGGAGCTTCAACATGTGGAAAGTGCATTGAAAATCCTAGAAAAATAGATGATACGACCAAAGAAAGGAGATGTTTGACTTTTTTACCAAGGTTTTAAATTGAAGATTATAATTGCTTTCATGATTGGGATTTATTTAGCTACTACTTGTTGAAACAAAAAGTCCTTTTTTTTAAAAAAAAAGGTATCGAAGCAAATTAAAGTTGATCCGTGCTAAGGAAGAAGACAGTGGCCATTATACTATTGTAGTTCAAAATGAAGATGATGTGAAGAGCTACACTTTTGAACTATTAACTCAAGGTATGTAAAGACAGCATAAAGCTAATGGTGGCTCAGGGAATGAGCGCCTCACAAGGAGATCCCAGATTGAGGAGGAGAAGTTGGGACTGGATGTGTCACGTGTTGGGGATATTGTTGTTGGACTTAGAAATTCAGGTTATTCTGGGAGATTCTGGGCTACACCAGATCAGACTCCTTGGGAATCCTAGGCTCCAACAGCTTCCTCGGCACTCTCCTCAATATTTCACCTCTAATTCTGAGAAGAGTGAAGTGATGCTTTTTGATCTGGATGACCTTGGATTATT
>JAQZBX010090594.1:0-12500 GCA_029593785.1 Cabassous unicinctus
AAAAAAAAAAAAAAACCTTCCACAAAGCTACTAGAGCTAATGAATTTCAGAAAATTGGTGGAGTAGATCAAGAGGCAAAAATCAGTAGTATTTATATACACCAGTAACGAACAGTCTGAAGAGGAAACTAAGAAAAAAATTCCATTTATAATAGCAACTGAAAGAATCAAGTATCTAAGAATAAATTTAACCTAGGAATAAAGGACTTATATGCAGAAACTATAAAGCATTGCTAAAAGAAATAAAACATAAATAAAAGAAATAACATTACATGCTCATGTACTGGAAGAATAATATTGTCGAGATGTCAATTCTACCTAAAGCTATTATATTTACAGATTCAACACAATCCTAATAAAAACTCCAACTGTCTTTGCAGAAATGGAGACTCAATAATCAAATTTATTTGAAAGTTTAAGGGTCCCAGATAACCAAAACCATCTTCAAAGAGAGCGAAATTGGAGGACTCACACTTCCTGATTTTTAAAAAATAAAATCTTACTGAAGTAGATCATTCATACATGAACACACATAAACGGTGAGTGTGTAGTAAAAGTTGTGAATTTGCAAAACAAACATGCATATCATCATACAAGGCTCCCATACATCACCCCACCACCAACACCTTGCATTGTTGTGAAACAGTTGTTACAAACTATGAAAGAGCATCGTCAAAATATTACTACTAACTTTAGCCCATATCTTACATTTGGTGTAACCCACCAACCCACCTGATTATTAACACCCTATATTAGTATTATATATTCATTATCTTTCATGAGAGAACGTTATCATATTTGTCCTGTTAACCACAGTCCATCTTCCACCACTGGAATCCCTGTGTTATACACATGCCTTGTACAGTCCGTTCAAAGTGTATACTCAGAGGCTCTCATTTTCATCATACAGTTGTGCTGTCATCACTTCGGTCAATTTTAGAATGTTTTCATTACTCCAAAAAGAAAAATCCCATACTCCCTTTTAGCCCCCTATTGTTGTCCCTTAGATTTGAAATATTTTCTTGCCATTGCTGCAAAATATTACAATATTACTATTGTCCATAAGTTACATTAGTTGTAATTTTCCCATGTATTACCATATTCTTAGCACTTTGGAAAAGGAGAGCATTCGTATATTTATACTATTAACCACAATCTTCATCCAGCACTGAAATCACTATGCTATACATTCCCTAGATTATTCTCTAGTTTCCTTTCAATTGACATTTAACATCCACAGACTTCCCCTTTCCATCACAATCACATTTATAAATTAGCAGTCACATTTTCTGATTTTAAAACTTAATACAAAAACAAAAAAAACAAAAAAAAAAAGTTAATACAGTGGCCAAAACAGCATAGTAGTGGCACAAGGACAGGCAAACAAACCAATGGAATTGAATTAGAGTTCAGAAATAAATCCTCACAACTATGGTCAATTGATTTTTGACAGGGATGCCATTTCCACTCAATTGGAAAAAAATAATCTCTTCAACAAATGGTTTGGGTAAACTGGATATCCATAGGCAAAACAATGAAAAGGGACTATCTCATACCACATACAAAAATTAATTCAAAATGGATCAAAGACCTAAATAGTATAAAACTCCTTGAAGAAAATGTGGAAAAGTGTCTTCAGGACCTTGTCTAAGCAATGGTTTCTTAGACTTTACACCAAAAGCATGAGCAACAAAAGGAAAAATAGATAAACGAGACCTCATCAAAATTAAAAGCTTTTGTGCAAAGGACTTCATCATAAAAGGAAAACCTTCCTAAAGCAAGAAAAATATTTGGAAACCACGTATCTAATAAGGGTTTAATAACCAGAATTTATAAAGAAATCCTACAACTCAACAACAAAAAGTCAAACAACCCAATAAAAAAATCGGCAAAAGACTTAAATAGATATTTCTCCAAAGATAATACACAAATAGCCAAAAAACACATGGAAACATGCTTAATATCATTTGCCATTAGGGAAATGCAAATCAAAACTATAATGAGACACCATTTCATGCCCACTAGAAAGGTTACTATTACAAAAATGGAAAATAACAAGTGTTAGATAGGATATGAAGAAATAGGAGCACTCCATTGTTCATGGAATTGTAAAATGGTGCAGCTGCTGTTGAAAACAATTTGGTAGTTCCTCAGAAAGTGAAGTATAGAATTACTATGTGACCCAGCAATCCCACTTCTAGATATAGACCCAAAGCATCAAAAGTAAGGACACAGTATATATTTTACACCAATATTCATAGCAGCATTATTCACAATAGCAAAAAGATGGAACCTCTTGAGTAGATAAAAAATATTTATATACATACAGTAGAATATTACTCAATTGTGAAAAGCAACAAAGTTCTGATACATGCAACAGCATAGATGAACCTTGAACACATTATGTTGAATGAAATAAACCATACACAAAAGGACAAATATTGCATGATCTCAATGATATGAAATAATTAGGATAAGCAAATTCATAGAGTCAAAAACTAGAATACAGGTTATGAGGTACTGGGGAGGCGGATAGGGAATGGAGAGTTAATTGGTACTGAATTTCTGTTTGGGATGATGGAAAGTTTGGTAAGGGATGATAGTGATGGTAGCACAACATTGTGAATGTAATTAACATCACTGAGTTATATATCTGAATGTGGTTAAAAGGGGAAAGTTTAGGTTATATATATATATATTACTAAAACTAAAATTTTTAAAAATCCTGAGAGTTTATCTTCAGAATTTAATTTAAGGACCTTCACAAGAAGATGCTTTGGGAAAAAGGAAAACAACCCTAGACAAAATATCTGAGATCCAAGAAGGAAACTATGCATAAATATAAATAAATATTGACTGTATAAAATAAAAGTAAAATAATACTGGATAATGAACATATATAAAATCAAAGTTAAAGTTTTCTATGATTCTTGTATTATTCAGGAGAAGAAGAGAGATATTGATAACTTTTTTCTTTTTTTTTTTTTTTGAGGTACGGGGGCCAGGGATTGAATCCGGGCCTCATATGTGGGAAGCCAGTGCTCAACCACTGAGCCACATCGGCTCCCTTGAGTTGGTCTTCTCATCTCTCTGCTTATTGTTTGTCTTTTTGTTTTTAGGAGGCACTGGGAACCAAACCCAGGACCTCCCATGTGGAAAGCAGGTGCACAACTGCTTGAGCCACATCCACTCCCAACTTTTTGGCTTTTATATCAGTGGATGTTTAAATATATGGTTATCCCCCAAGAATAGAAATAATCTACCTGACTCCCAAACTACAAGAGGGAAAATAATGGAATAAGGGGCAAAAATTGTTTAATCAAAAAGAATTTAAAATTAGAAAAGAAACAGAAAAAGTAGAACAAAGAAAACAAAAAATTAAGCTTTATGGTAAAAAGTATTTCTAGATATAAAGAGGTTCTAAATGTTGATAAGAGATTCAAGTATCAGGAAGCTAGTAACATAGCTTCAATATAAACCAAAAATCATCAGAACTAAAAGGACAAATTGGCAAATTTACCACCATGAGGAGGGATATTTTTAACATACTTCTCTCAGTAATTGATCAAGAAAACACTAAGAATTTAGTAGATTAGAGCCACAGTTATAAACTTGTTCTGATGGACTCATAAAACATTAATTCAATGCCTAGAAAATTCTATTCAAGCTCACATATAACATTGAAGAAAACTATTTATGAGGCCATTCAACAAATCTTCATAGTATACATTACATTTGCTGACTCAACAAAATTGACTTAGAATTTGTTTAAAAAAAAAAAAAAAAACCAAAAACCTTTTATTATAAGTAACAGAGTTGGATGTTACTTTTTGACCCAATATGTCAAACTTTGTCTTTAAACAAGTTTAACCTGTTTATTTTTATAACTACCATGACCATGAATCAGAGGCAGCTAGAGTGCTTATTTCAAAACAAGACTTCCAGGAAGATGGTGGATCAGTAAGACATGAGACTCTCTTCTCCAGAAAAATAGCTAGAGGACAGACTGAAACAGCCCAGAAAAAGATCTTCTAGGGTTTAGGACAGCAGGCAAAGTCTGGACACCACCCAGAGGAGAGAGGGACAAAGAAGGGAAATCGCGACCACAGACCTGTGAGTTGAAGCCAGCAGCTGCTGCTGCCAGCACCATCCCCCACACTAAAGACACTTTAGAATTCTCAGGCCTCTGGGCCTGCGACTACAAAGGGGGCTCCAGGGATCTACCACCCCAGAAAAGGGGAGAGAGAGGGACACAGCCTAAGGCGGATTCAGCTTGTGACCCACAAATTTGGTCTGCTATGTCAGACGAGCTCTTCCAGGCCAGGTGAGACCACACAGTGGTTTGTCCTGGGAGCCAGCGAAGGACTGGAGAAATCCAACCCTCACAATCTCCCTCTCTTCTGGCTGGGAATGATTGTTGAGGATGCCCCAGGAAAGGGGAGGGAGGGACACAGCCTAAGGCCGATTCAGCTTTTGACTCACAAATTTGGTCTGCTGTGTCCCAAGAGCCATTCCAGGCTGGATGGGGCTGCGCCATTGTTTGCCTTGGAGCCTGCAAGGGGCTAAAGATTACAACCCTCCCAATCTCCTCCTCCTCTACCAACAGGGACTGATTGTTGAGGACTCAGAGGGGAGTGGAACTATTTCCTAGCCTGGAAAAGGGAGGGGGCTGCCAGAGAAGGCTGGAGAACTGTCTCAGGAAAGTTTGAATTACAAGGTTCCTAGTCTCCAGACAGGAAGCTCTATCACATTGATCCGGTCTGTGTTGCAACAAATATACTCAACCAGACATTGAACTGAGAGCTGCCAAAGAGCACCATCTCCTGGCAGACCAAGGAAGTGCACACAAGAAAATTAAAAATAAGTAGGAGAGGCTTTTTATAGCCTCCCTGCCCAAGGCCCTAGGAAGCAACTCTATACCAATTACTGGGTCCAGTGCCCAATTTTGAGCAACCAGCAGGACAATCCTATCAATCCAGGTTGAGCCAAGAATCAAAGAACAGTGGTAACCCACAGCATCTTGCCACTAAATCCCTACAAAGAGAAAGGAATTGAAAATCTGAGTAAACTACATCCTAATCAGATGCCTAGATATTAGCAAAAAATTACGAGCCATACTAAGAAAATAGAAGACATGGCTCAAGAAAAGGAATATTTCAAAGCCCCAGAAGAGATGCAGAATTTGAGAGAACTAATCAGCGAGATGCACACAAATTTCCAAAATCAAATCAATGAGTTGAAAGACAATATGGTTAAAGAGATAAATGACATCAAGAAGACATTGAGCAAATGCAAAGAAGAATTTGAAATCCTGAACAGAAAAGTAACAGAGCTCATGGGAATGAAAGACACAATGGGTGAGATCAAAAAACACATTTGAAGCATACAACAGCAAACTCAAAATGATAGAAGAATAAGTGATACTGAAGACAAAACAGCTAAAATTGAAGACAGAAAAGAACAAAGAGAGAAAAGAATGTGAAAAATTGAGGAGGGGCTCAGAGAGTTGAATGACAACACGAAATGCAACAACATATGTGTCATGGGAGTTCCAGAAGTAGAAGAGAAGGGAAAAGGGGCAGAAAGAGTATTTGAGGAAATAATAGCTGAATTTCCCAACTTTCATGAAACAAATGAACTTACATGCCCAAGGAGCACACCATACCCCAGTCAGAATAAATCCAAATAGACCTACTCTAAGACACATATTACTTACAATGTCAAATGTCAAAGAAAAATAGAAAATTCTCAGAGGAGCAAGGGAGAAGCAAACCATCACATACAAGGGATGTCCAGTAAGACTTAGCATAGATTTCTTTTAAGAAACCATGTAGGCAAGAAGACAGTGGTATGATACAATTAGGATACTGAGTGAGAAAAATTGCCAGCCAAGAATTCTTTATCCAGCAAAACTGTCCTTCAAATATGAAGGTGAGTATAAAATATTCACAAACAGAAACTAAGAGAGTTTGCAAAAAAGAATCCACCTTTGCAGGAAATATTAAAGGAAGCCTTAGAACCTGAAAGAAAAAGACAGGAGAGACAGGCTTGGAGGGGAATATAGAAGAAAGAATAACAAAGGATAACCAAAAGAGTAAAAAGACAAAAATAAGATATGACATATGAAAACCAAAGAATAAAATGGAGGAAGTAAATAGTGCATTTACAGTAATATCATTGAATGTGAATGGATTAAAAAAACAAGAACCATCCATTTGCTGCTTACAAGAAACTCACCTTAGACCCAGGGATACAAACCGGCTGAAAGCGAAAGGTTGGAAAAAGATACTCCACTTGAAAAGTAACCAGAAAAGAACAGGGGTGCTATACTAATATCAGACAAAACAGACTTTAAATACAAAAAAGTTATAAGAGATACAGAAGGCCATTATACATTAATAAAAGGGTCAAAACAAATTTCAGTTTCATTTTGGGGAATAGACGTCTTCAGTAGCTTTTGACTTTGAGAATTTAATACAAGAGCCTTCAGTATATCAGGTGCTCTATTAACAGTGGGTGATAATGTTACTGTTACTGCTGGCACTGCTACTGCTATCACCTTCCAGTGTCCTACCCCCACCCAAAATTGTAGACTAAGCCCTGCTGTGTCTATGCCTGCCACTGTTCCTGGGGTATAATATAATAATCAAACCTTAGTGTTTTGAGAGAAGCCAACACTGTTATCCCTTCCTAAAGCTGCTCTTATCACAGTAGAGTTACAAACAAGAATACTGTCCAGGAATGCCTTATATTTGTGTACCACTTTATAGGTGAAGAAATGTTTTTATGTGTCCTATCCCATTTAATCCTTTCAACAGCTTTATCAAGTAAGTAGTAGTATTCTCTTTTACTTGATGAAAGAAAGCAAAGCCTGAGATTAAGTTATCCAAGACTGCAGGACTATTTAGGGAGGATGCAGGAGCTCAAATACTTATCTTTTCACTCTAAAGCCATTGAGCTCTCAAAGTGCAGAAGCAGTTGTCAATTACTATGAACTTCACATTCAAAATACCAAAAGCAAAAAGCTATGCTTGTTAAACTGAATAAAGAAAAACAAAGATAGCATCCTTTCCTTTACAGTGGCCAAGGAATAACATTTACACTAAGTTTTTGCTCTGAGTCCTATTAACATGTTTGTGACTTTTTATAACACTCCACATCCAAACCTTGTTCACGTTTCAACTCTGACTTGCTGTTTGTATTTTTGGAGATTAGCTTTTTTTTAAAAAAAAAAAAAAAAAAAAAAACCTTTAAGTGGGGGCAGGGAAAACTTTCCTCTAAACCTCATTGTTTTCGGTTGTTCAAATTTTAACAGAAGTTCTCAAAATTTCCTCTCTGATCCCAATAAAAAAGTAGCCAGGTCGTTCTCTCATTGAAACATGCAATAACTTTCACTTTGGGTCTTAACTTTTATTTTGTATTGCTCTCTTTGGAATGGATGGCTAATGTAAATGGTAGAAACCTGGCAGTGCACCACACTGGCCTTAGTGACTTTATGATTTCCCTTAGAACAAATGGTTGGGTCTGTACAACCCCCTGATCATTCTCAGCACGCAGCTCGCATTCATTTTCCTTTGAAGGCTGCCATGGATAAGTCAACTCAGAGCCCCAGCAGCTTGCTCCTGCGTCAGCAGCATGCTGACCCAGGAGTTTTCTCCGTCTCTGGGAAGATTTGATACTCCATGAGAGGTGGTAGCATTGACACCCTTGCTGTGAGCAACCCTACTTGAACGTATGAGCTGATAACATACATAACACTGTCTGAAGCAATATGCAGTCGGTGTCTCACATGTTTTCGGTGAAAGCACTTGTGATTTTATACTCCTTGTTCCCTCCCTCTGTGTGGTGCCTGTGAAAGTCTTCACTGAAAGGTTAAATGTTGAACATTCAAAGAGATGGCCCCTCTACTTCCTCTTTCAAGTTGTCCCAGCTACAGTGAGGTGAAAACAGTGGACAGTCTGGCTTACCATTTCATTCACTGCACACATTCTGAGGTCAGAACTCCCACATCATGCATGTGAAACTGTTGGAAAGCCTTCATTTTGCTTTAAAAAGCTTACAACATTTGGGGACTTTCTTCCCCTGTGTATTGCTGTGACATTCATTAGTCAGGGTTCCCTGAGCTAAAAGCGAGAGAGAGATAAAGTGCTTTTACAGAAAAATACTCACACCTAAAATTTGGGCAACATCAGGTCTCCTTTCCCCTGGCATGTCTGGTTTATTGCCTCCAGTCCCATCACTTACATTTACTAAGCACCTACTTTGTGCCAGAGGCTGTGTTAAGCACTTCACATGCTTTCTGTGATTTAATCCACACCACAGAGCTGTGTGGTAGGTACTAACTTATTCTCCTTTTACAATTGATAAAAGCCTGAAGTGTAAAGAGGTTAAGTGGGCACCAAGCAAGTAAGTGGCCTATGCCACTCACCCCTTATTTTCTGGGTTAAATTGTACCAACCTACCTCAGGTAGATCATCTCACTCTTTACAATCCCAAATCCATTTCCAGATTCTGAAAATCAGCTTGCCAATGCTTTTAGGTGCCTTACTTTAACATCCTCTTCTTTCAACAAAGAGGAGCACCAACTTTTATGTTATACTTCATGCATTGCAGATCTTTCATTGTTTTTCCCCTCAACTCTCTTCTCCATGATTGAAACAAATGATAATAATAAACGAACTCTTAACCTTCCTTCCAAGATTCCATATTCTAATGCCTGAGTTGCTTTGCTTTGACCTTAAACTTTATTCCATTTCCTTACATTCTACTAAAGGGTGAAAGCTACAAAGCAGACACTCATTATTTGTAGTTATGACTAGATAGCAGAAAAATTTCAATGGCAAACAAAAAGGTATAATATGGATTATGAATGAGGCAGACTTTTTTGTTTTTAATGCTACTTAAAAGGTAAGGAAAGATGCGAATATTCTCTCTGTCCTGATTTTGTGATAATCAGGGTAGGCTAAACATTCGCTATATTAGAAACCATGCATGTGTCCCCAGACCTAGTTTTTCTCCCTAGGTCTGGTTTTTAGAATGCTGGTGATAAACCTAGCCTGATTTATTATATGACCATCTTGTATGGGAAATGACTGTAACTCTAGGTATCTTTGGTCAACCTTAAGAGATATAGCAGGGGGGTGGATGTGGTTCAAACGGTTGGGCATCCATCACCCATACAGAGGGACCTGGGTTCGATCCCCGGGACCTCCCGGTAAAAAGAAAAAAAAAATATATAGAAGAAGCGCGGGCCATCAGGCCCCGTGCAGAGGTATGCCGTCAGGCCCCACAAGCGGGTGAGCCCCCCAGGCCCCACATGCAGGTGCGCCGTCAGGCCCCGCCAAGCCACGCAGCAAGATGACGATGTAACAGAGGAATGACACAAGGGAGAGCCAAGACAAGATGCACCGAAAAACCAGTAACTAAGATGGCGCAGGCAGTAGGATGCCTCTCTCCCACATCAGAGGTTCCGAGGCTCGAATCCCGGTGAAGACAGGAGGAGAAGGATGAGAAGAGAGGGCAGGAAAACAGACACAGAGAATTGCCCAGCTAATGGACACAAAAACAGCAAAAACAGGGGTGGGGGGTGGGGGGGCTAAAAATGGATCAAAGTAAATAAATAATATATATATAATAGGGTGGGCTGGGGGGAAAATACAGCAAATGTAAGGTATGGACTATAGTTAGTACTGTAGTAATATTTTGACAATATTCTTTCATAATTTCTAACAAATGTTTCATAACAATGCAAGGTATTGGTTGTGGGGTGATGTATGGGAGCAAGCTGGTGTGCCAGGCCCCGCCGAACCATGCAGCAAGATGATGACATAACAGGAGAGAGAGACAGGGTAGAGCCAAGATGAGATGCACCCAAAAAACCAGGAACTGAGGTGGCACAGGTAGCAGAATGCCTCTCTCCCACATCGTAGGTCCCCAGGATTGAATCCTGGTGAAGACAGGAGGAGAAGGATGAGGAGAGAGGGCAGGAAACAGACACAGAGAATTGCCCAGTGAATGGACACAAAAAATACAGCAAAACAGGTGGGGGGAGGAGGGGTTAAAAATGGATAAAGTAAATAAATATAAATAAATCTTTAAAAAAAAAAAAAGTAAGAATATTACAAGGACAGGCTTGTTTTTAGAGAGATGCTTGATTATTTTATTCAGACATCTATATGATTTCAACAAAATATTTTGCAGTCCATTTATGATAGAATGTCTGAGGCAACAAGTATTTGTTGAACATCTATTTTGTTCTCAGGAATTTAAGGAGACTAGAGACTGTATAAGAAATGAACCCTGCCCTAAAGTGCTTGCAGTTTCGTGGAGAGGAAACCAAACATAACAAAGCATTTAATTGTCCCCAAGGCAGTATATACGAAGAACTTTTCTTAACCTTCCTTCCAGTTTTTTAGCAAGACCTGACAATTTGTTCTCTAAATACATCTCGAATCTGTCTCTTGAGAGAAGTTTCTGAATTTCAGAAATAGCCTAATTTTGTATTTCAAAGACTAGAATCTTTATTGCCAGATTATTGTGATCAATCCTTAAATCTCAGTTGAAATGCCAGAAGATGCTTCCATGTTACCCACTTTCAGACGTAACTTTTTGTTCCTGTTACACTACAGAGTCATCAGAAATCGGACCTTCCCTCGTGATTCACACCACTGTCCCATTTGGAGTTACATACCTGGAACACAGACCCGAGGATGTGCAGGAGTTAATCTGCCAGCAGCTGGACAATATTTTGCCAGGTTTGCCTCAGCCAGTTGGTACCAAATGCCAGAAATGGAGATATTCACAGGTAATCAAGGAATCCAGTGGTATGAACACAACCATTTTCTAATAAGACAGCAGAATTGACTTTACATTTTCATCCTTTGTCACCGACTAGTAAAAGAAAGTTACAATGTGATCTTTGGTGCAAATATGTGTTTGCCTAACATGTACATGTTAACTACCACACGTTTTATTGTCCCATTATTTCTCAACAACAGGTACATACAATTTTCTCCAAAGTTATGTTGTAATTCTAGCATTTTAAGACTTATACAGACTGAAAATCTGGGGCTTCCTATACAGGCAAAGCAGGTTATATATCAAAATGCAGCTGTTTCTCTGGGGTTTTTCTAAGTCAGTCCTGTGGTTATATAGAAACCACTATAACCTCCCAAATTTTTGCAATATGTCAAAGTAACCTTGCAGTGTGTTTTGCTGCCACAATTTTCATTTTTATTAAGTTCCTACTTTGGTATTGACTGCTACTAGCAGAGCTCTTTGGAGGAGAAAGATGAAAACCTGTATCAAGTGGCTAGGTGAGCTATTTTTCAGGACTAGCTAAACCTCCTGATCATTCTATCAGTTTAAACTTTAATCTCTCTATACCAAGTAAATGTTGACTTTTCTGAGTGTCTCTGCTTATTCCAAAGGAGGCTTGTGAGTATTCATAGAAAAAGTCATTTGATCTGTAAATCCAGTTGTGAAGTTATTTGGGGACAGTGGAGCAAAAGGTAGAAGGTGAAAAGAAGCAATGAAAAAATTGTTCATTTTTTCCTAAGACTTCTGAGCCCATTGATCAACTTACTTATCAGCACTATTTTGGTTATCTAAACTGTGAAGCCTTCAGATAGTGGTGTTGTAAGAAATCAGAGCAGATTTTGTATATTTTAAAGGGCTTTCCAAAACCAGAGGAAGTGGTAAATTATTTCCTAAAATATTGCAGCAGGTCTCTGTGTTTACCCATATCTTCTCAAGTTAAATTATACTGTGAAACTTTGGGGAAAATATTTACTTAAACACATCATCATCACTTTAGAAGACTTTACTTTTTTTCCCTTTTAAAAGCATTGAAAAAATCCCCAAAGCTAATGTCTTTAAATATATTTAATTCAGTTTTGGGTTGGCTTGAAAAAAGAGGCAGGAAAATAATCTTGTTGATATAATTTGAAATGAGATATTTTAGACAGCTAGTCCCTTTGCAATTTATAAATATTTCTGTAAAAGAAACAGTAATTTGTGAGCTTTCTTTTTATGCCTTGCTCATAAATAATTTGTAGTAAACTGAAGAAATGGTTAAAATCACTTATTTCTTAAAATGTAATATGTTAATAAAAGTAGATTTGTCCTCACCACAAAATGACCTGTTCAAAGTTGTGCAGCATCACAAAATTTAATAAAAATCTTTGAACATAATGTACATCCGAACTCTAGCAATGATTTTTTTTTATTACAGTTTGGATGTTTTTTCTTGAAATTATCCCACTAGCATTTATGGCTCTGTAGGCATGAAGTCTACATTGGCAACAAAGCCTGAGAGGGAAAAAGTTGTCATTCAAACTTGGAAGTTTCCATTTTTTACTATGAACTTCTTAGGATACCTTGAACATCATTCTGTAGAAGCAAATAGCATTGTAATTTATGGCAAAGATCTTACCTAGGTTGTGTTTGACCTTTTTTTTTTTTCTTTTTTTCTTCCCTTATGTAAAATCACATCACTCTAGC
>JAQZBX010090597.1:0-12494 GCA_029593785.1 Cabassous unicinctus
TAATTGAAATGGATATTAGATTTAAAGGAAATGTTAATTTTAAAAAGGATTGCAGGTAAATCAATAATTCTGAGGAGATCTTTTTCCATGTTTTCATGATTGTTTACTGAATGTTTAGGAGGCTGTTGATTTTTTTTCAAAGAAACCATTTCTGAATTTCTGGACCACATTGAGCAGTTCTCGAGCCTCCAACTATTCAGAAACACAAAAGGGATACCACTTTAGAGAAATAAGAAATTCCAGTGCTTCACATTTGTCTATCATCACCCTATTTCTCAAAATATCTCTTTTTAGTGATGTATATCATTCATACATGAACATATATAATCTTGAAGTCTAGATTAGAAATCACAACCTTAGGGAAAATAAGAGGAATAACACCTTCCAATGGTCCCATCTCCAGCAGAAACTTGAATTGTGATTCATTATAAAATTTGGCCCCAGTATTTCTGAAGCAGGTCTTATAAGAATTAATCATGACCCAACTTGGGTTTACAATTCCATACATCCCCACGATTTTTCAAACAAAGCTTTTTTATTGAGACATACAAAACCAATATCTTTTTATCCAATGTGTACATCCCCTGGTCCTTGTTATATTAACCGTGTTGTGCATTCATCTTGGCAATCATTACTAAACCTTTCAGTAGCTATATAATAAGTATAATAAAAATATACCAGAATAATAAATAAGAAATAATTCACCTTTCAATCCATTTGTTGACAATGACATATATAGGTGTTTTACTGGCTGTCCTTGAACAACAATTTTTCATTTATCTATCAGTTTTATTGATCTATGATCCCATACTACATCATGTGGACAAAGTGAACAATGAATGGCTTTTTTAATCTTTGAAATTGTCTTTATTTTAAAATTATTACCTAAATGGATCTTAGAATGAAAGATAAGGTTAATTTTAAGAGGAAGTGTAAGTAAATAGATAATTCTTAGGAGATCATTTTACATGATTTCAGGAATGTTTACTGAATGTTGAGAAGGCTCTGGGTTTTTCTTCAAAGAAGCCATCCCTGATTGTCTGGACATCATTGGGTTGTTCTCAATTGCAGAGAGATTGTGAGGCAAGTATCTATATATAAGTACCTGCTCTTGTGATATATTGTAATTTTTTAGAATGTATTGGAAATAAAATCAAACTCATTTTTACAATGCAACAGAATCTACATATAGATGAATGAAAACCCAGGTACTCAGTTTAGAAATACCTCCCAGGTGCCAAATTTCTCCTCTCACTCATGAAGGACCTTGCCAAGACCCAGAAGAGAAAAAGGGACATATAGTGTCCACAAGGTGACAAAGAGTGACTCAAATGTTTACAAGATATCATGTGGGAGAGGAATGGTTCATATAAGTCAAGGACCTAATCCACCAAGCAAAGTGTACCGCCCTGCATTCTATGCACATGTGAATATAGCCTCCAGCAATGAAGATACACAAAAGGCCGACCACTTTAGAAAAATAGGTAAATCCAAAATTCATATCTGTCTGTCACCACCCTCTTTCTATTAAAATATATTTTTAGTGATGCCAATCAGTCATACATGAATATACATAAACTTGAATTCTGGAACAGAAATCACAACCTTAGAAAATAAAGGGGCAAATTACCTTACATTTTTCTTGTCTCCAGCAGAAACTTGAATTCTGATTCATTTTTAAAAATTGGCCAGAGCATTTCTGAAACATGGCTAATAATTATTATCCAGGACTTGACTTGGGCGTATTATTCCTGTCATCCCCAGTAATTTTAGAACAAATCTTTTTTTATTGAGATATATTAAACCAATATCTTTTTATCCAATGTGTACATTCCCTGGTCCTTGGTATATTCACAGTGGTGTGCATTCATCTCGTCAATCATTATTAAACCTTTTCAATAGCTCTACAAAAATTATAATAAATTTTAAAAAAACAGAAGAAAAAGAAGATATTTTTTCACCTGTATCCCTTTGTTGACAGTGACATATATAGGTGTTTCTCCTGGCTGTCTTTCAATAACTTTTTGGTTTATCTCTCAGGTTTATTGTTATGTGATACCATACTGCATCATGAGGACCAAGAGAACAATGAATGGCGTATTTAAATCTGTTGAAAAGGACATTGTTAAAAATTATGAACTGAAACGTATATTAGATTGAATGAAAATGTTAATTTTAAATGGGATTTTATGTAAATTGATAATTCAGAGTAGATCTTTTTCCATGATTTCACGATTGGTTACTGAATGTTTAGATGACTCTGGATGTTGTTTCAAGGAAACCATTCCTTATTTTCTGGAACATCTTTGCGCTGTTCTCGATGTAGAGAGAGTGTGATGCAGGAATCCATGTAAAAATACCTGCTATTATGACATGTTGTAATTGTTAGAAAGTATTGGAAATAAAATCAAACTCATTCTTACAAAAAAGTAGAATCCACATTTATACCAATGAAAACCCAGGAACTCAGAGTACAAACAGCTCCCAGCCTCCAAAGTTTTCCTATGCCTAACAAAGTACCTTGCCAAGACCCAGAATATAAAAAGGGACTTGTAGGGTCCACAAGGTGACAAAGAGTGAATAAAATGTTTCAAAGATATCATGGGGAGAGGAATGGATCATAAAATAAAGGAACTAATCCATCAAGTAGAGTGTACTGCCCTCCAGGCTATGCATGCGTGATTATAGCCTCCAACAATGAAGAAACACAAAAGGAAGACCACTTTAGAGAAATAGGTAATTCCAAACTTCATACTTGTCTCTCAACACCCGCTTTATATTAATATGCAATTTTAGTTATGCATATCATTCATAGATGAACATTCAGAAACTTGAAATCCAGAGCAGATATCACAATTTTAGAAAATAAAGGGGCCTAACACCTTATAATGTTCCTGTCTCCAGCAGAAACATGAACTGTGACTCATTTTTCAAAATTGGACAGAGCATATCTGAAACAAGACTAAAAACTACTATCCAGAGCTCAACTTGGGTATAAAATTCCTGACATTCCCAGGAATTTTCTAACTAATCAGTTTTTTGAGACATATTATACCAATATGTTTTTCATCCAATGTGTACATTCCCTGGTCCTTGGTATATTCACAGTGGTGGGCACTAATCTCTTCATTCATTATTAAACCTTTTGAATAGCTCTATAATAATTATAATAAATAAAGAATAACCAGAAGAATAAAGAAGAAATTATTGACCTCTAAATCCATTTGTTGACAGTGACAAACATAGGTGATTTTCTGGATGTTCTTGAACAACTTTTTTTGTTGATCAATCAGTTTTATTTTTATCAGATCACATGCAACATCATGTGGAGTAAGTGAGCAATGAATGGCTTTTTTATTGCTGTTGAAAATTTCTTTATTTTAAAATTATGAACTGAAATGGATACTAGTTTGAAAGAAAATGTTAATTTTAAAAAGGAGTGTACATTATTCGATAATTCATAGGAGAACTTTCTCCCTGATTTCAGGAATGCTTACTGAATTTTTGGAAGGCTCCAGATTCTGTTTCAAGGAAACCATTACTGATTATCTGGACATCATTGGGCTCTTCTTATTTGCAGAGAGATTGTGATGCAGGAATCCATATATAAATACCTGCTCTTATGACATGTCACAATTTTTAAAAATGTATTTGAATTAAAATCAAACTCATTCTTTCAAATATAACAAAATCCACATATACGCAAATGAAAACCTAGGAACTCAGAGAGCAAACAGCTCCCAGCCTCCAAATTTCTCCTATTGCTTCTGAAGGACCTTGCCAAAACCCACAAGAGAAAAAGGGAATTGTAGTGTGCACATTGTGAAAAAGAGTGACTCAAATGTTTACAAGATATCATGGGGGAGAGGAAAGTTCATAAAAGTCAAGCATTTAATCCATCAAGCAGAGTCTACTGCCCTCTATTCTATGTATGCATAATTATAGCCTTCAACAATGAAGACACACAAAAGGAAGACAAGTTTAGAGAAATAGGTAATTCCAAACTTATTTTTTGCCTCCATCACCCTGTTTCTCTTAATATATATTTTTAGTGATGCACATCAGTCACACATGAATATTTATGAACTTGAAGTCTAGAGCAGAAATCACGATCTTAGAAAATAAATTGGCATAACACCTTACAGTGCTCCCACACACACAACTCCAGCAGAAGCTTGAGCTGTGATTCATTTTTTAAAATTGGCCACAGCATTTCTGACACATGACTAATAACTATTTTCCAATGTCAACTTGGGAGTAGAATCCTCACATCCCATCGATTTTTAAAACAAATTTGTTTTATTGAGACATATTGAATCAATATCACTTTTATCCAATATGTACATCCCTGATCCTTGGAATATTCACAGTGGGGTGCATTCATCTCTTCAGTCATTATAAATCTTTTTCAATATCTCTTTAACAATAATAATAAATTAAGAATAGCAGAATAATAAAGAAGAAATTATTCACTACTCAATCAATTTTTCGACACTGACATAAAAGGTGTTTTTCTGGCTGTCCTTGAACAACTTTCTTAGTTTATCTATCAGTGTTATCAAAATGTGATCCCATGCTATATCATGTGGGCAACCTGAATCATGAATGGCTTTTTTAAAGCTGTTGAAAAGGTCTTTATTTTAAAATTATTGACTGAAACAGATATTACATGGAAAGAAAATGTTAAATTGAAATGGGATTGTATGTAAATCAATAATTCAGATGATATATTTTTCCATGATTTCACTATTGTTTTCTGATTGTTTAGAAGTCTCCAGATTTTGTTTCTAGGAAACCATTCCTGATTTTCTGGACATAATGTGGCTGTTCTCGAGTGCAGAGAGATTGTGTTGCAGGTATCCATATATAAATGCCTCCTCTAATGACATATTGTAATTTTTTAGAATGTATTGGAAAGAAAATCAAACTCATTCTCACAAAGAAACCGAATCCACATATACACAAATGAAAAACCAGGAACTCAGAGTACAAAGAGCTCCCAGCCTCCAAATTTCTCCTATGGATTTCGAATGACTTTGCCAACACCCTGAAGAGAAAAAGGGAGATGTACGGTCACAAATTTTCAAAGAGTGACTGAAATGTTTACAAGATATCATGAGTGAGAGGAATGGTTGAAAAAGTCAAGGAACTAATCCATTCAGCAGAGTGTACCACCCTCCATTCAACACACACGTGATTATAGCCTCCAACAATGAAGAAATACAAAAGGAAGACCACTTTATTGAAATAAGTAATTCCAAAATTTCATGTTTGTCTATCATCACCCTTTTTATCTTAATATATATTTTTAGTGATGCATATTATTCATTCATGATCATTCATAAACTTGAATGTAGAGCAGAAAGCAGAAACTTAGAAAATCAAGGGGCCTAACAACTTCTAGTCGTCCCATCTCCAAGAGAAACTTGAATTTTGATTCATTTTTAAAATTACGTGAGAGCATACATGAAATATGACTAATAACTATAATGCATGGGTCAACTTGTGTGTACAATTCCTGACATCCCCACGATTTTTAAAACCAATCTGTTTTATTGAGACATATTAAACCAACATATCTCTTATTCGATGTGTACATTCCCTGGTCCTTGGTATATTCACAATGGTGTGCATTCATCTCTTCAATTATTTTTAAAACTTTTCAGTATCTCTATAATTATATTATAAATAAAGAAAAACCAGAAGTATAAA
This sequence comes from Cabassous unicinctus, assembly GCA_029593785.1. NCBI lineage: Eukaryota > Metazoa > Chordata > Mammalia > Cingulata > Chlamyphoridae > Cabassous > Cabassous unicinctus. The sequence continues at coordinate 5,713 of JAQZBX010090597.1, forward strand.
GAGGAAATTACTACCTCTCATTCCATTTGTTGACACTGACATGCATAGTTGCTTTTCTGCCTGTCCTTGAAAAAATGTTTCTGTTTACCTATATATTTAATTGATGTGTGATCCCATACTACATCCTGTGGACAAAGTGAACATTGAATGGCCTTAACAAAGCTGTTGAAAAGGTATTTATTTTAAAATTAAGAAGTGGAACAGATATTAGATTAAATGAAAATGTTAATTTTTAAAGTGTGGGTAGGTAAATCAATAATTCAGATTAAATCTTTTTTCATGATTTCACAATTGTTTACTGAATGTATAGAAGGCTTGGGAACTTTTTTCAAGGAAACCTGTGCTGATTTTCTGGACATAATTTGGCACTTTGCAAATGCAGAGAGTTTGTGATGCTGGTATCCATATATAAATACTTGCTTTTATGACATATTTTAAATTTTTAGAAAATATTGGAAATAAAATCAAACTCCTACTTACAAAGAAACAGAATCCCCATATAGAACAATGAAAACCCAGGTACTCAGAGTAAAAGTAGCTCCCAGTCTCCAAATTTCCTCTAAGTCTTATGAAAGACCTTGCCAACAACCAGAATTTAAAAGATAGTTGTAAGGTCCAAAAGGTTACAAAGAGTGAATCAAATGTTTACAACATACCATGGGGAAGAGGAATGGTTCATTAAAGACAAGGACCTAATCCATCAAGCAGATTGTACCACCCTCCATTCTATGAACATGTGATTATATCCTCCAACAGTGAAGAAATGCAAAAAGAAGACCACTTTAGAGAATTAGGTAATTCCAAGCTTCTTATTTGTCACTCACCACCCTCTTTCTCTTAATATATATTTTTAGTGATGCATATTAGGTATACATGAACAGACATAAACTTGAAGTCTAGAGCAGGAATATCAACCTTAGAATTACAGGGGCATAACAATGTACAGCGGTCCCCTCTCCAGCAGAAACTTGAATTGTGATTCATTTTTAAAAATTGGCCAAAGCATTAATTACACACGACTAATAACTATTTTCCAAACCTCAAATTTTGACTACAATTCCTAACGTGGCCACAATTTTAAAAACAAGTCTGTTTTATTTGTCATATTAAACCAATAAATTTCTTATCCAATGTGTACATTCCCTGGTCCTTGGCATATTCACAGTGCTGTGCACTCATCTATCTCTTCAATCATTATTAAACATTTTTAAAGTCTCTATACCTATTACAATGAATAAAGAAATACCAGAAAAATAAAGTAGAAAGATTTCACCTCTCAATCCATTTGTTGGCACTGACACACATAGGTTTTTCTCTGGCTGTCCTTGAACAACTCTCTTTGTTTATCTATCAGCTTCATTGATATGTGATCACATCCTACATCATGTGGACAAAGTGATCAATGAATGGCTTTTTAAAAGCTGTTGAAAAGATCTTTATTTTAAAATTAAGCACTGAAGCCAATAATAGATTTAAAGAAAATGTTAATTTTTAATTGGAGTGCATGTAAATTGATAATTCAGAGTAAATCTTTTTCCATCATTTCACGATTGTTTCCTGAATTGTTAAAAGGCTCAGGACTTGGATTCAAGGAAACCATTCCTGATTTCCTTAACATAATTGGACTGTCCTCAAGTGCAGACAGACTGTGATGCAGGGATCCATATATAAATACCTGTTCTTATGACATATTGTAAATTTTTAGAAAGTATGGAAAATAAAATCAAACTCATTATTACATAGCAACAGAGTCCACATATAGACTAAAACCTAGGAACTGAGAGTACAAATAGCATCGAGATTTCAAATTTCTCCTTTGGCTCATGAAGGAACTTACCAACAACCAGAAGAGAAAAATGCATTTGTGGGGTCTACTAGGTGACAAAGAGTGACTCAAATGTGTGCAAGATATCATTGGGGAGAGGAAGGGTTCATAGAAGTCAAGGACCTAAGCCATGAAGCAGAGTGTACCTCCCTCCATTCTTTTCACACGTGTTTATAGCCTCCAACAATGAGGAAACAAAAAGGAAGACGAATTTAGAGAAATAGGAAATTCCAAAGCTTCATATTTGTCTCTCACCACCCTGTTTCTCTTAATATATATCTTTAGTGATGCAAATCAGTAATACATGAACCTACATAATCTTGAAGTCCAGATTAGATATCACGAACTTTGAAAATGAAAAGGCATAATATGTTACACTGGTCCCATATCCAGCAGAAATTTGAACTGTGATTCATTTTTAAAAATTGGCCAGAGTACCTTTGAAACATGACTAATAAATATTATCCATGTCTGAACTTCGGTGTACAATTCCTGACATATGTATGATTTTTAAAACCAATCTGTTTCATTGAGATATATTAAACCAATATCTTTTTTATCCAATGTGCACATTTCCAGGTCCTTGGTATATTAACAGTGGTGTGCATTCAAATCTTCAATCATTATTAAACCTTTTCAATAGCTCTATAATAATTATAATAAATAAAGAAATACCAGATTAATAAATATAAAAGTATTCACTGCTCTATCCATTTATTGACACTGGCATACATAGGTGTTTCTGGCTGTCCTTGAAAAACTTTTTTTTATCTATCACTATTGTAGTTACGTGTTACCATACTACATCATATGGAAAAAGTACACAATGAATGACTTTTTTAAAGCTGTTCCAAAGGTCTTTATTTAAAAATTATGAACTGAAATGGATATTAGATTGAAAAAAATGTTAATTTTAAAAGGGAGTGTACACAAATTGATAATTCAGAAGAAATGTTTTCCCATGATTTCACAATTGTTTACTCAATGTTTTGAAGGCTCTGGATTTTGCTTCAAAGAAAGCATTCCTGATTTTCTGGACATCTTTGGGCTTTTCTCGAATGAGGAGTGATTGTGATGCAGGCATCCCTATATAAATACCTGCTTTAATGACATATTGTTATATTTTAGCAAGTATTGGAAATAAAATCAAACTCATTCTTACAAAGAAACAGAATCCACATACACACAAATGAAACCCAGCAACTCAGAGTACAAATAGCTCCAAGCCTCTAAATTTCTCCAACGGCTTATAAGAACCTTGCAAAAAGCCCAAAAGAGAGAAGGGGATTGTAGGGTGCAAAAGGTGACAAAGAGTGACTCACATGTTTCCCAAGAGTAGCTTGGAGGCTTGGAGAATGGGCTTTTGAAAAAGACATCAGCAGGAGAGAAGGCACTGCTGAAAATAGAAAAGAAAGAGAAGAACAATGGCATCCTGGAAGAAAGAAACCTAGCTCTAAATCTCTTTTGCAGTGAGGTGCAATGTTGGTTGAAAATTAGAAGTGAAAGAAAAAGTTCACTAGCCAACACAGGAGTATGTGGGAAAAATTAAAACACAAGAGTATTCAATGTAGACACACCATATACAACCATCTGTCCAGACATGTTAAACTCAGGGTATGAAAGTTTGTTTTCAACATAAAGTAAGGTCACTAGCTGGTGGGAAAATGCCATCATATGTTATAACGATCTCAACAAAATATTCCACTACATGTGGTTTGATGCTGGAGGAAAGTGGTTTGATTATTCTGACCAACTGCATAAAAGTTTTTTTTTTGTTCACAGGTTCTCTGAAGTAATACATATTAAGAAAAACAAGAATATGGCCAATTGGAGGTGAAAATTAGACATAATTCAGATTAGGACGATGATATTCTCTCATACACCAATTTGATGTATTTAAAATTAAGAAAAAAATGTTAAGTCCTCAAAAAATACAGATTAAAAAAATGGTTAATAAACTATTTTGGTAAACAAATAAATCTTTACTTAGACAGAAAGAGTTTTTCCACAAAACTTATCAGTGCTCATTGGAAATGAAAGGTTTTACCACTTATAAATAGTAAACTCTTTAAAAATAAGAGGCTTCAGGAGAAGAGTTTGTGTTGCATGATTATTTTTCATAAATTTTTGGGCTAGATTTTCTTCCTAATATTATTGAAATAATATTAAACTACTCTAACGTGGAGAATAATAATGGAGGGACAAGAAATGCTTCTCAGTGATTCCACCATTTCAGAATAATCACAATTTTAAATCTATAATTCAGAAAAGATCTTTTTCAACGACTTCATGATTATTTTCTGAATATTTAGAAGCTCTGGGTTTTGTTTCAATGGAATCATTCCTGAGTTTCTGGACATAATTCGGCTGTTCTTCAGTGCAGAGAGATTGAGATGCAGGTATCCATATATAAATAACTGCTCTTGTGACATATTGTAATATTTTAGAAATTATTGTAAATAAAATCAAACTCCTTCTTACAAAGGAACAGAATTCACAAATACGCAAATGAAAACACAAGAACTCAGAGTCCAAACAACTCCCAGCCTCCAAATTTCTGCTATGACTTGTGAAAGACCCTGCCAACACCTAGAATAGAAAAAGGGACTTATAGGTTCCACATAGTGACAAAGAGTGACTAAAATGTTTACAAGACATAATGGGGGAGAGAAATGATTCATAAAAGTCAGGGAATTAATCCATCAAGCTGAGTGTACCACCCTCCATTCTATGCATGCGTGATTATAGCCTCCAACAATGAAGAAACACAAAAGGAAGACCACTTTAGAGAATTATGTAATTTCAAAGATTCGTATTTGTCTTTCACCACCGTCTTTCTCTTAACATATATTTTTAGTGATGCATATCAATCAACATTAACATACATAAAATTGAAGGCTAGGGCAGAAATCATGACCTTAGAAAATAATGGGGCATAACAGCTTACAGTGGTCTCACATACATATGTCCAGCAGAAACTTGAATTTTGATTCATTTTAAAAATTGGCAAGAGCATTTCTGAAACATGACTAATAACTATTATTCATAGCTCAACTTGAGTGTACAATTCCTGACATCCCAATGATTTTTAAACTAAACCAGTTTTATTAAGACTTATTAAACCAATATCTTTCTTATCCATTCCCTGGTTCTTGATGTATTCACAGTGGTATGCATTCATCTATTCATTCATTATTAAACCTTTTCAAAAGCTCTATAATAATTATAATACATAAATGAAAAGCAGAAAAATAAAGAAGAAATTATTCACATATCAATCCATTTGTTGACGCTGACATACATGGGGGTTTTTCTGGCTGTCCTTGAACAAATTTTTTTGTTTATCTATGCATCTTAATGATTTGTGATCCTGTAGTACATCATGTGGAAAAAGTGAACAATTAATGGCTTTTAAAAAATTGTTGAAAAGCTCTTTATTTTAAAATTATGAACTGAAATGGATATTAGATTGAAAGAAAATTTTAATTTTAAAGGGAGTGTAGGTAATTCGATATTTCAGAGGAGAGCTTTTTACATGTTTTCACGATTGTTTACTGAATGTTTAGAAGGCTACTGATTTTGTTTCAAGGAAACCGTTCTTGATTTTCTGGACATCATTGGGATGTTCTCGAGTTCAGAGAGATTGTGATGCAGGTATCCATATATAAACACCTGCTCTTATGACATAGTGTAATTTTTTAGAAATTTTTGGAATTAAAATCATACTCATTCTTACAAACAAACAGAATCCACATATAGACAAAGGAAAATGCAGGAACTAATAGTACAAACAACTCCCTGTCTCCAAATTTCTCATATGACTTATGAAGGACCTTGCCAACACCCAGAAGAGAAAAAAGACTTGTAGGGCCCACAAGATGACAAAGAGTGACTCAAATGTTTTCAAGATATGGGGGAGAGGAATCGTTCTTAAATGTCAAGCACCTAATCCATCAAGCAGAGTGTAAAACCCTCCATTATTTGCACACGTGATTATAGCCTCCATCAGTGAAGAAACACAATAGGAAGACCTCTTTAGAGAAATAGGAAATGTCAAAGCTTCATATTTGTCTCTCACCACCCTCTTTCTCTTAGTATATATCTTTAGTGATGCATATCAGTCATACATGAACATACATAAACTTGAAATCTAGAGCAGAGATCCTGACCTTAGAAAAAGAAAAGGCATAACATGTTACATTGGTCCCAACTACAATAGAAACTTGAATTTTGATTCATTATCAATAATTGGCCAGAGCACCTTTGAAGCATGACTGATAACTATTATCCATGCCTGTACTTGGGTGTACAATTCCTGATATATGTATGATTTTTAAAACCAATCTGTTTTATTGAGATATATTAAACCAATATATTTTTTCCAATGTGTACATTCCCAGGTCCTTGGTATATTAACAGTGGTGTTCTTTCATCTCTTCAATCATTATTAAACCTTTCCAGTAGCTCTATAATAATTTTAATAAATAAAGAAATACCAGAAAAAAAATAAGAAAGTTTCACTTCTTAATGAATTTGTTGACACTTACATATGTAGGTGTTTTCCTGGCTGTCCATGAACAACGTTTTTTGTTTATCTAAAAGTTTTATTGATATGAGATCTCATACTACATCACATGGAGACATGCTCAATGAATGACTTTTTAAAAAGCTGTTGAAAAATGTCTTTATTTAAAAATTATGAACTGAAACCAATATTAGATTGAAAATATGGTTAATTTTAAAAGGGAGTGTGCAAAAATTGATAATTCAGAGGAGATCTTTTTCCATGATTTCACAATTGTTTACTGAATGTTTATAAAGCTCTGGGTTTTGCTTCAAAGAAAGCATTCCTGATTTTCTTGGCATCATTGGGTTTTTCTCGAATGCAGAGTGACTGTGATGCCGGTGTCCATATATAAATACCTGCTCTAATGACATATTGTAATATTTTAGCAAG
>JAQZBX010090598.1:0-12494 GCA_029593785.1 Cabassous unicinctus
GGTGTAGTACCACGTGGATGGGGAATGGTTGTGTGGGGGGTTGTTGGGGGTGTGGGCGGTGGGGAGTATGGGAATCCCTGTAGTTTCTGAGTAATATTTGGGTAATCTAGGCACCTTTATAAAATGTATACATATATATATAACAAATAACATTTATGTAAACAAATGCACATATATGCATATGTATTATATATCATTTCACACACACAAAAAAAATAAATAAATAAAACTACCTTTTGCTTCAGAGGACTCCATCAAGTGAAAAGATAATCCACAAAATGGTAGAATATATTTTCAAATCTTATATCTGATGAGGGACTTTTGTTCAGAATCTATTAAGACCTCTTGCAACTCAACAACAATTAAAGGCAAATATCCTTATTTTAAAAGGGCAAACTATTTGAATAGATGTTTTTCCAAAGAAGATGTACAGATGGCCAATGAGTGCATGAAGAGATGTTCAAAATGAAATGCTTTGAAATCAAAATTAAAATCAAATGAGATACCACTTTACACCCTCTAGGATGGCTATAACCCGAAAGATAGATAAAACCGAACCGGACATTCCCAACCTTTCAGGCCAGCAAGGCAGCACTTGCCAGCCTCCAGAGAACTAGGAGGCTCCCGCGTCAGTACCCTGCACGGGACCAAGCAAGCCGTGCGTGCAGACTGGGTTCTCTTCCACCTCACTCCAGGCCTGAAGTGACCGAGCCACAGGAAGTGGGGTTTAAATCAAAGATATGTACAAGGTATTAAACATAAACCAAGAAAGAGTTAACATCGATTACAGGGTCAAAATCAGCACCAAATTCTACAATCCAGTGCTGATAAATACAAGCTTGAACAAGTTTCTTCTCAAAAGCTTATTCCAGGTTCACGAGGCGCATGGGTCTGCCGGGGCAAACGTGCACTTCTGAAATAACTCAGGCAGCAAGTGCGACGCGTCTGCGCGCAGTGTTTAGCAGCCCTTGCGGTGCAAGATGGAGGACCCCAACTCCTCGTACACCTGTGCTTGCTAACCCACATCTGCTGGAAGGTGGCTTGCGAGGCCAGGACGGAGCCCGGATCCACACAGAGTGCTGGCGCTCAGGCAGGCGCCAGGGCTGTGGTCCGGTTCTGCATCCTGAGCAATGCCAGGGCACATGGTGGTGCCTCGGGACAGCACTGTGTTGGTGCCAGGTCCTTCCAGGTGTCACCGTCACACTCCATGATGGAGTTGAAGGTGGAAAGCCCAGAAGGAGGGCTGGAAGAGGCCTCCGCAGCGATCGTTGCCGACGGTGATCACCTGGCCCTGGGTCAGCTCATAGCTCTTCTCCAGGGAGGAAGACGAGGCGGTGGCCATCTCCTTCTCGAGGTCCAGGGCGACGGAGCAGAGCTTCTCCTCCATGTCGCGCATGATCAACTCCCCAACTTGGTGGTGAAGCTGTAGCCTCTTTCCTTCAGGGTCTTCATGAGGGATACCGTCTGTCAGGTCCCGGCAAGCCAGGTCCAGACTCAGGCTGGTGTGGGGCAAGGCGTAGCCCTCGCAGAGAGCACTGTGTGGGTGACACCATCCCCAGAGGCCAGGATGATGCCCGTGGTGCAGCTAGAAGCGAACAGAGCAGCGACAGCATGATCTGGATGGCCAAGCTCATGGTGGGGTGATGAAGGTCTCAAGCATGATTTGCGCTATCTTCTCCCTGTTGGCCTCCGGGTTCAGAGATTTTGAATGCCTTCTGCTTCCAGCCAAGATTTTTATTCCCACATTAAACAACCACGAAAAAATGGATGATATTTATGAAATCATGGATTTTGTGCTTGGGCAACAGCCAGTGCAGTACTGTCGTTCTTGAGAAAAGAGGTGAGAGCTACAATTTCATGACCTTGCTGTCTGAAGACGGTTTCTAGACAGCAGCACAGAAAGAAAGGGCACTCAGAGATCAGTGGAGTTTGGGGAAGGCGAGATGGCTAGAATTTGTAGGACAGAGAAGGAGAAGGAAGGGGCAACACGTAATGAGCTCCACAGATCTATAGAGCATTCTCCTTGGGGTTTTGGCTGAGTACACAGCTGTCCATACTTGAAAGGAAACTATGCAAGGCCTAAAAGAACAACTAGATAGGACAAGGTGGAACAAGTCCCACAGACGACAGAAGCCTAGGAATAATTCAAATTCACATCAGATGGAGTGGAAAGTCATCCTAATATACAGGACTTAGGGTGAAATCTTCAGGAAGTTATCACCTTAGTAGTGGGGCTAAATTAGCAGCAGACTAAAAGCTTTCTGTACTTCTTCTAACAAAGCCTAAAATAAGACTTGAAAGGACCTACCCATTCCAAACAATTTAACTGCATGCCAGGAAAAAAAATTCTGATGTTATTTAGAAGAATACAACCAAAAAATCAAACAATAAATAATGTAAAACTCTCAGGGTTTGGTATCCAATAAATCACTATCTAGCATGATAAGAACACATGCATGACACATAATCAGCAGAGAATATCAATCAATAGAAATTAATGTGGGAATGACAGCAATGATAGGACAAGCAAACAAACAAAACACAAAGGAGTTATGACAAAATGTCTCCTCTTTTGGCCATAATGGCGTAGCAGAGACTGGGTTTACCCTCCACTAAATATCTAGGCAAATTATGTGAAACAATTTCAGACATTGGGCAGCAGGCAACATAGGATAATGATCCGTGAGAGGAGAGAGACAGGTGACATGTGCCCTACGATGGCCCAGCTTACAAACGGGCAGCAGGTTTTAGGCTGCAGCCCAAGGACCAAGAATCCACAGAAAGCCTTAAGTTCTCCCCATGCTGATAAAAAGGAGGGTACAATTTGGGGAAGCCAAGGAGGCTGGAATTCACAGGGCAGAGTGGCAGAGAGGAGGAGAGGAGAGAGCTTCATGGAGAGGAGCGTGCTGCACAGAGAGAAGGAGCTCTGGAGATCTTCATAGGAGACCCCGCAGCCTTCAGGTGAGTACACATCAGCATAGGCTATAAGGAAGTTACCTGAAGCTTGGGACTAAGGGAAAAGAAAGGGAACATGGACCAGTTCTCAGACTTGCAGTCACATGGGATTGGGAAAATCTTATGTTTCCATAACCAGAGAGTGGAAAAAACCTAATGATCTTTTTTCCCCACAAAGGACTTTAAGGCGTTTACAACTATTAGTATTACTGGTGATTTTGGTCATAATTCTGTCATCTTAAATTATTCTCTGAATTTCTTATATTCCTTTTGTTTTCGTTATTTGCTTCTGCCCTATTTCATTTTCTTTATTTTTGAAGTGCTTCTAAAGACATATATCTAGGTTTTAATGCTATTAGACATTTTTAAAGTGGCTTGAACAAGTATATATTGAGTTTTGCTTATATAACAGTCTAGTCTACCACGTGCTACAAAAAATGCTACAGGATAATCTTTAAAACTATTGCAATAACTACATGTTTATAATTAGTAGAATATTTGCATTTTCCTTCTTATTAACAGAAGAAAATAACCACTTTTAACACCCAGACCACATCCAAATCTCAGTTATTGTTAAGATAAAGCATTGCTTTACATTCAGGTTGGCTTTTTCACATTGGTGGTTTTATGTTTGTGTTCTTTCCGGGCTAATTGTTAGTGCCCAGTCACAGAGCCCCTTCCTATTCTCTCAGCTTCCTTTCAGAGGCTGCTCGTTAGAGGTTGGTAAAACAACTTTTCCAGACCTCTGAGGTGGAAGATTGAAGGGTGCTGTCAAATATAGGATTCTACCTTTTAATTAAATTAAATCAAGATTTATTTAGTGTCCTTTTATGTCTAGTCCTGTAAAAGATGCATTATTCATACAAAATAATTTAAGGAGTTTAATGGCATTTGCTGTTTACAACACAAATATATGAAAGGATTAGCAATAATAAGCTGACAGCAGAGCAAGAAAATGTGCAGTGATGTGTCAACTCGAACCATATGAAGAGCCAACGTGTATATGGGTTAATGCCCTGAGAGGTTGACGAGACACCCCTGTAGAGGAGATGAGCAAGAAATGGTTCTTTGCAACTTTAAAGAAAGTTGTAAATGTAAAAATAATGTGTATGTGTAGGGCAAAGTTGAATTGTGAAAGTGTTGGGAAAAATGCCACCTAATATTAAATGCCTCTTACCTTTCAAGGAAATATTTAACGAATTCTCAGCAACATGTATTTTATTGAATACAAAACCTCTACTAATTTGAGTAAACAAATATTTTATGCCATAGCTTCTGACTTATTATTATTTAGAAAACTCTATCTCATGTAAACTCACCAAATTAAAATATCTATAGATTCTCAGTTGGGCTATTGGAATTGGCAGGAAAAAAAGCTCTTCCTCCCAATATAAAGGAGAAGAGCAAGGTGATATTACATTTGTGGGTTTGAAAGAAATGCAATAATAAAGTAATAAATAACCAGAATAAATATTCCATTTAAATGATTGAATCTCACTAAGATAAAAATAATCATCACCAAATACCAAATCCTATGACTTCCCTCAGAATCCTGAGTTTTTACCTAATACTAACTGCTCAGCTAGAAAGCATGTTCTTTTTCCTCACACATAATATTCATTCAGGTCATCATCAAATAAGATTAGTTATAAAGATTACTATGTATCTTAAGAGGTATACTTTATGGAATATATTGGAAACCTATAAAATTATCATCTGAAAAATTATAAAAGCTAAGTACATTTGTTGCACATTAGGAAATACTATACTTATCCCCAAAGAAGCTTCTTCCATAAATAGTTTTGATTTGTTTGCTTGCATGTTAACAAATTGAATTAAATGAAGTTACAAATGATATGACCCACTTATTTATTTTGATAACTAAATCACTGCTCAAATCCTTTAATCAAAATTCAGCTATTAAGATTGCTATTAAAATGCTTATTTTTATATTTTAAAGTACAGGTCAAACTCACTATTTATAAGGGTGACCGGTTCATCCATGTCTGGAGGAGAATATCATTTATGAAAACAAAATACTGTTATAAATTTACAGGTACTTTATTGCAAAACATAAATTGGACTTATTTCCTTCTCATTTTTAAGAAATTCAACTATTTCCAACTTTATCCTTTTGAAGATTTGTTATCTTATTCATGTTGCCAGTGAGGAAGATGTAGACAGATATTTAGCTTTGGGGCTAGAATGGAAGGTATAACAGCTGGCTCTAAAAGCTTTCTCCATCCTCAGGGATGCCTGGGAATTTGGGCCGTGATCAAATCTCCTTGTGACATGAATTCAAGAGATTATTGGGAGTATAGCTATGCCAGATTCAAGATAAATGAACTCATGGTAAGGAATACCTATGTGAGCAAGCATTGTACCTTATTGTTCAGATTGTTTATGAAGTACTGAGAACTAGCACTGTTGAGAAGCAGCTGCCTGGAGGATGTGACAAGTATCCTGTACCTCAAGTACTGTGTGAAAGGCCAGTCAGAGACGCATGTAGGGACTACATGATTAAATAGTTTCAAAAATTAAAGGGACCCTAGAGCTGTGAGCTGAGATTCCATATACAGACTAACCTCTCATGACCAAACAGGTGCCAAACACAGATTGACTGGGACATCGGAAGATGGCACAGGGACTCAGAAGACTCCTACTGCGATGTTCCAGAATATGCTGAATTGTTTTCTGTCTTCTCTCTTTTTTTATAAGTAAATATATTGGGTGCTAATAGGAGCCTATTAAGTTTTCTCAATGTGATTTTAAATCTGAATGCAAGACCACTGCTATTATTAAAGCAGAGCCAGTGTTTCAAAGCTATGGATTTTTTTTTTTTTTTGCTATGTATTAGGATATTTACTTGATATTTTCTTACATTATTTAAAACTCTGTTCATACCATGACTCCACACTGAAAGCATTCCTTACCCTCTTCCTTAAAACAAGCTCATAAAACACACACATACACTCCTTTACTCTAGAACTCCAGTAAAACATGGGAGTTGACTAGTTAATAGAGTATATCTTGAACTTTATTCAAATATGTTAGTTACCAGTGGTTTTGGAAAGAATATTGGTTTTCAAAACAGAATGTGCCTCATCTCCTGCAGTTCTCTGCTCAACAGTCACTTGAGGCTTTAGAGTGACCGAGACAGTGGTATAAGACATTCCAGGGAACCGTTTCCCCACAGATTCTTTGCACAATTAGCAAAAACTGGCAAAATGATCTTCATCAAAACTACTGAAGACAGTTAGAGGGCTACAGTAACTGGGTGAGTGCCAAATCAAGAAAACACAGTTTTTTAAAAAAGAGAAGCTCCTGGTGCCTGTGCTAGACCTTCCCCCATGCAGTATGGACCCAGCCTGCACCCTGATTGTGGGTCTCTTGGCCTTATTCTGGAGAAAGCAGAGTAACTCCTATATGCTTTGTGGTGCCCGTATGTAGGTGCCAGTCTAACCAGTGGCAGCCTTCTCTGGCTCATCCTCCCAGAATTTGCCTTGTGGGCAGAAACAGCTTACAGACAGCTAAAACAGTGTAAGAAACAACTAAGTAAAAGTGGCCTGGGGCAAACAATCACCTGCTTTAAATCATACATCAGAACAGGCAAGAGGGGGAGAAAGTCTGTTTCCTAAGAAGTAAAGGGAATATTCAAATTCCTGAAAAGAGGGGAATTCCTAGGCCAGGACTGAGCAAAAGCCCAGGACAAGACACAAGCTCAGAAAAGATTGAGAAGATCTGGCACTTCACCTTTGCCTCAGGCTGATCTTGATAGGAGGATTAAACTCCAGAGGAGAGCACCAGTAAGTGCAGAGTCAATCTGCAAATACTGTGAAAGAGTTTATTTTGGGGGAAGGGTACATTTTTTTGTTTGCTCTTGTTAACTCCTGGAACTGAGGGAAATCTGCATTCTACATTAGCTAATACAAAGACAAGGATTAGACATCTCACAGACTAAATCCCAGAGTTGCTACTTTAAAATGTTAAAATGTACAGTGTAAAAAAAAAAAAAAAAAGGTTACAAGATAAAGAACAAGGAAATGATGGTCCATCCAAATGATGGACAATAAAATTCCCAAAACTGTCAATGAAGAAGACCAGACTTTGGACATATCAGACAAAGGCATTTTAAAAATGACCCTTAATATGTTCACAGAGATAAAGGAAAAGACAGAGAATGAAATAAAGAATATCCAGAAAATAATGAATGAAAAATGTGAGTTTCTCAATAAAGAGATAGAACTTTTAAAAAGGAACCAAAGAGAAATATTAGTGTTGAAACCACAATAAATGAAATAAAAAATTCCCTAGAGGATTTCAATAGCAGGTTGGAGCTGACAGAGAAAAGAATCAGTGAACTCAAAGACAAGGCAATTGAAATGATTCAGACTGAGGAATAAAAAGAAAAAAAAAAAAGGAAACAATGAACTGAGCCTAAGAGTCCTGTGGGACACCACCGAGTGCATTAATATATACATTATGGGAGTCCCAGAAGGAGAGGAAAGAGAGAAAGGGGCAGAAGGAATATTCAAGGAAATAGTGGAAGAAAACATCCTTAATTTAATTAAATAAATGAATGTACACATTCACAAATCCCCATGCACCCCAAACAGGATAAACCCAGAGACACATAGTAGTCAAACTGTCAAATGCCAAGGGCAATGAAAAGAAACACAAGATTAACATCTTACAAGATTAATATCTTGTAAGAGGGAGTCCCAATAATATGCAGTTCCAATTTCTCATCAGAAACCTTGAAGGCAAGAAGGCAGTGGGATGACACATTTAAAGAGTTGAAAGAGAACAATTGCCAACCAAGAATTTTATATCCAGCAAGACTTTTTTTCAAGAATGAGGTTTTATAAAAGGTGAGGTTGTTCATCAACACTAGACTTGCTTTTTAAACAATGTTAAAGGGAGTTCTTCAGACTGAAAGGAAAGGACAATAGACAGTAGATTGAAACAGCATCAAGAAATAAAGACCTTTGGTAAAGGTAACTGTGTGGGTAATTATAAATATCAGTTAATATGGCATTGTATTTTTTGGTATATAATTCCATGTTTTACTCCTTCAGGTTTTAAAATGCAAAAGAATAAAAAGTAAAGATCAGTCTATGGTTTTGGACATACAATGTATAAAGATATAATTTGTAACAACTACAACTAAAAGATGGTTGGATGGAGGGATACAGAAAAGTGTGTGCAATGCTATTGAAGTTAAGTTGGTATCCAATCAAACATGGTTGTTACACATGTAGGATGTTAACTTTAAGCCCCATGGTAACCAGAAAGAAAATATGGAAAAATATATAAAGAAAGCAATGAGAAGGGGCTCAAAATGGTACAATATAAAAAAATCAAATAAATATTAAAGCAGGCATTAATGGAAGAATTAAGGGAAGAAAAAGGTATACAACTAACAAAGACCAAGTAGCAAAATGGCCAAAGATAGTCCCATATTATTAGCAGTTACTTAAAAGTAAGTGGATTAAACTGTCCAGTCAAAAGTCAGAGATTGGCAGAATGGATTAAAAAACAAACAAATATGACTCAACTGTATGCTGTTTACAAGAAACTCAAATTCAAAGACACAGGTACCTTGAAATTGAAAGGACAGAAAAAAATATACCATGCAAATAATAGCCAAAAGAGAACTAAGGTAGCTATATTAATATCAGATAAAATAGACATTTCTTAGAAAATTCTTATGAAGGACAAAGAAGGGTAACTACATACTAAAAAAGGGGTTAATTCAACAAGAAGACATAAAAATTATAAATATATATGCACATAATGGCATAGCCTGAACATATATGAAGAAAATATTGATAGACTTGAAGGGAGAAATAGATGTTTCTATATTAATAGTAGGAGACTTTATTATACCAGTTTCAATAATGGATAGAACATGTAGACTTAAGCTTAATAAGGAAATAAAGAATTGGAATGTTACCATCAGTCTGAGACCAAACACATCTATTGTACACTTCACCCAACAGCAGCAGAGTACACATTCTATTTTTAGTCCACATGGCTCATTCTCCAGGATAGACCATTTGTTAGGTCACAAAACAAGTCTATATAAATTCAAAACTATTGAAATTATACAGTGTATCTTCTCTGGCTACAATGGAATGAAGCTAAAAATCAATTACAGGGGGACCATTGCAAAATATACAAATATGTGGAACTTAAACAACACACTCCTAAACATCCAATGGGTCAAAAAAGAAATCAAAATTAAATCATGAAATGTCTTAAGGCAAAAGAAAATGAAATTCAAAGTACTGAAACTTATGGGATGCAGAAAAGTTAGCACTGAAAGGGAAATTTATAAATCCAAATGCTCATATTAAAAAAGAAGAGAGATCTCAGGTCAGAGAACTACCCTTACAACTGCAAGATCTAGAAAAATAAGAGCAAACTAAAACCAGAACAAACAGAAGGAAGGAAATAACAAAGATTAGAGCATAAATAAATGAAATACAGAGCAAAAAACAATAAAGAAAATCAACGAAACTACTACTAGTTCTTTGAAAAGATCGATAAAATCGACAAAAATTTAGCTACAGTGAGAAAGAAAAAAGAGAGTGAATGCAAAAAATTAAGATCAGAAATAAAAGGGAGGACAATAAAACTGACTCCACAGAAGAAAGGATGGTAAGAGGATACTATGAACAATTGTACACCAACAAATGAGATAACCTTGATGAAATGGACAAATTCCAAGAAACACACAAACAACCTACACTGACTCAAAAGAAATAACTCAACAGACCAACAAAAAGTAAATAGATTTAATTAGCCATTAAAAACCTCCCAACAGCAACAAAAAAATTCCAGGAGCAGAGGGCTTAAATAGTGAATATTACCAAATATTACAAGTAGAAGTAACACCAACCCTGCTCAAACCCTTCCACAATATTGAAGAGGGGGAAACACTTCCTAACTTATTATATGAGGTCAAGACTACCCTAATACCAAAGCCAGATAAAGATATCATAAGGGAAGAGAATTACAGACCAATAATCCTTATGAATATACATACAAAAATCCTCAACAAGATACTAGCAAACCCAACCCAATAGCACATTAAAAGAATTATACTCCATAACCAAGTAGGATTTATCTCAAGTATGCAGTGGTGGTTCAACATAAGAAAAATCAATTAATGTAATACACCACATTAATAAAATGAAGGAAAAAGAATATGATCTTTTCAATTGACAAAATCCAGCACCCTTTTTCAATTAAAAAAAAAAAACTTAGAAAAGAAGGATTAGAAGACACTTCCTCAATATGATGAGCATATGAGCATATATGAAAAACCCAGAGCTAACAACATACTCAATGATGAAAGACTGAAAAATTTCCCCTTAAGATAAGGAACAAGACAGGAATGTCCACTGTCACAAATGTTATTGAACATTGTCCTGGAAGTTCTAGCCAGAGCAATTAGGTAAGAAAAAAAATAAAAATGCATACAATTTGGAAAGGAAGAAGTAAAACTCTCCCCATTTGCTGATGACATGATCCTATATAGAGAAACTACTTGAAAAATTCACAAGAAACTGCTAGAGCTAATAAACAGTTTCAGCAAAGTGCCAGAGTACAAGATCAACACTTAAAATTCAGTTGTGGGAGTGGATGTGACTCAAGCAGTTGAGCACCCCCCTCCCACATGGAATGGCCTGGGTTCAGTTCAAGGTGCCTCCTAAAGAATAAACAAACAATAAGCAGACAACAAGCAAAAACAATGAGCAGACAACCAGCAAAAAATAAACGAGCAGGGAGCAGATGTGGCTCAAGCAGTTGAGTGCCCACCTCCCAGATGGGAAGTCCCAGATTTGGTTCCTAGTGCCTCCTAAAGGAAAAAACACACAATGAGCAAAAACAACTAGCAGACAACAAGCAAACAATGAGCAAACAGGCAAGGGAGCAAAAAAACAACAAAAAAAATCAGTTGTGCTTCTATGCACTAGTAATGAATGACCTGAAGAAGAAATACAGAAAAAAATCCATTTACAATAGCAACTAAAATGATTAAATACCTTAGAATAATGCATTTAACCAAGGATGTAAAGGACTTGTAAACAGAAAACTATAAAACATTGCTAAAAGAAGTCAAAGACCTAAAAAAATGGAAGGCCATTCCACATTGATGGACTGAAAGAGTAAATCTTGTTTAGGTGTCAATTCAACCCAAAGTGTTTTACAAACTCATAGCAATTCCACATAAATTCCCATAGCCTTCTTTGCAGACATGGAAAAGTCAATCATCAAATTTATATGTAAGCATAAGAAGCTCTAAATAGCCAAAATGAAATTGAAAAAGAAAATCTAATTTGGAGGACTCATAGTCCTGATTTACAAACTTATTACAAAGCTACTGCAATCAAAAAAGCCTGGAACTGGCACAAAGATAAGATATATAGAACAATGGATCAAATACAGAGATCAGAAATGAATCATTACATCTATGGCCAATTGGTTTTTGACAAGGTCATCAAGTCAACTCAATGGGGAAAGAATAGTCTCTTCAAAAAATGGTGCTGGTAAATCTGAATATCTACATGCAGAAGAATGAAGGAGTACCCCTACCTCACTTCACACCATATACAAAAATTAAAGTTAATCTAAGACCTAAGCAGAAGAAACAAAACTATAACATTCCAAGAAGAAAAAATATGGAAGCATCTCCAAGACTTTGTATTAGGCACTAATTTCTTAGACTTTACACCAAAAGCATGAGTAACAAAAGAAACTATAGATAAATGGGACTTCATAAAAATTAAAACCTTTTGTGCTTCAAAGTAATTCATCATGAAAATAAAAAGGCAACCTAGGGAGCAGATGTAGCTCAAACAGTTAAGCTCCCACCTCCCACATGGGAGGTTCTGGGTCTGGTTCCCTGTGACTCCTGAAAAAAACAAAAACAAACAACAAGCAAAACAAACCAAAAACAAAAACAAAAAACCTACTCAAGGAAGCCAATGTGGCTCAGTGGTTGAGTTCCAGCTTCCCACATATGAGGTACTGAGTTCAATCCCCACCCACCGGTACCTCAAAAAAAAAAAAAAAATAATAAATAAATAAAAAAAGACAACCTACAAAATGGGAGAAATTGTTTGGAAAATACATATCCAATAAGGGTTTAATATCAGTATATCTAAATAAATTTTCAATTCAACAACAAAAAAACAAACAAATTAAAAAAATGAACAAGGGACTTGAATAGACATTTCTCCAAAGAAGATATACAAATGGCCAAAAAGTACCTGGAAAGATGCTCAACATCATTAGTCATCAAGGAAATGCAAATCAGTGAGATGCCATTTCAAAGCCACTAGAATGACTATTATTAACAAAATAAAAAATATGTGTTAGGATGTGGAGAAATAGGAACATTTGTTCATTTATTGTTAGGTGGGAATGTAAAAATGATTCAGCCACTGTGGGAAAAAGTTTGTTAGTCCCTCAGAAAATTAACTATAGAATTACCATATGAACAGTCAATCCCACTTCTAGGTATATAC
>JAQZBX010090599.1:0-12498 GCA_029593785.1 Cabassous unicinctus
GGAATTGAACTAAGGTTTTAATCATCGGTGGTGGGAGGCGGGGAAGCTATGCTGGGCCTTAAGGAGCAGCGGGCTTGGAGAACAAAGAATTACAGAGCACCCTTAAATCATAAATTCGCCCAGAGTACTCTAACAAGATAATTTAAACAAGACTAGGTAGCATGCGACCTTTAAGAAATATGTAATCCCTCTAACCCGCATCGACTCCACAGTTCCAGGGTTGGAGTCACAAATCACAGTATGGAAAGTAAGTAGCAAGCCAAAGTGAGGAGGCAAACCAGTCAATATAAATTGCATCAATAAATAGGGACTTTATAAAGTATTGCAAGTTTAACTAGAATTCTTAAAGGCAATTATTCCTTTCACTCATTCCCTTTGTAGCTTAATTTAAGAATAATATTCGTGATAAACTCTGGATGTTGATGCCAAAGAATAGAGGGTAGAGGGAGGGGCTACTGCTTTTCTTGGATACAAATTTGCATTTCTTCCAATGTTAGTCAGATATATGCATTCCCTTCAGCTTTTACAGATATCATAACCTGCCTTTAAGAAAATATATAACATGATTTGTTAGTTTTTCTTGTTTTATTATACTGACTCTAAATATATGAAGTGATTGTGGTGAGGTATGGCTTCCTCCATTCCTCCCCTTCCCTCCCAAGCAAAATACATACATTCATACATATATATGTGTGTGTATATATATCTTCTATATTTTAAGCTAAGTGTTCTGAGGATTGTTTGTTTGTTGGCAAAGACACCCATAAGAAAATAACACTTCTAGCTACAAGGAATTTTCTGGGCAGTTTTGGGGTTAGGAGGACAATACTTGAAAAGAAATTAGAAATTGCTTTTAAGATTATAGCAGAATAGACAATCTCAGGCAGTCATTGCAGGCTGGACCCTTGAATTGGCAATTTAAACATTAAATTCCGTGGCTACAAACTTTTCTACTATTTACTAGATTTCAACCTTGAATACATAACAGTATTTCTTCTTCCTTTAACAATGACCCCCATTTAATCATTTCACTTAAGAAAGGAAAGAAAACAAATGAGAGAAGGAGATTTTAACACTGTAATTGATACTAATTTATTCAGCCCTTTCTTCCTTACAGTAAAACTGAAGTGCTGTTCAGATGCAATTTTAGCCACAAATGATGATGCTTTAAAATTGTAAATAAAGGTCTTGATTGTGTTGTTCTTGGTGTGTTCTCTGGACAGCATGTATCCTCTCTCCAGTATGATCTGACATAGTATTTAATTTAAAAGCATTGTATTCTGAGATAAAATTTCCCCCTTTTTCAGTTTTTTTGTATTCCTAAATTTAATTCACTGTGAGACATTAAGAAAATCCTCATTAAAAAAAAAAAAACACTCGGCAAAATTTTGGGAAGGAGAGTGGGAATGGAGTTAATTTTTCACCAGAAATCTTGCAAGAGCATAATGCCATCTCCTGAAAATCTCTGTATAATTTTGTTGATATTGATAAGTTGATTCTAACATCTATATGAAAAGACAAAGGATGTAGATTAGTCAGAACCATTTTGAAGAGGAAGAAGAAAAATTTTGGAGGATAACCACAATATTATTTCAAAAAGTTATTATTACGCTACAGGTCTTGATAGACCATGTGATATTAGCATAAAAGGACACAAGAAAATTTAGAAATAAGGAACATGTGGCAGGAAACAATTTGGAAAACATACATCCAAGAAAAGACTTATATCTAGTTTTATAAGAAATATTGAAAACTCAATAATTAAAAGGAAAATAATCCAAAAAAATGGGCAAATATTTGAAAATATTTGTAAAATTCCCATAGTAATATGGTAGATTTAAATTTGACTGCATTCATAAATACATTAAATGTACCAAAAACTTATAAAGATCAAGAATTATCAGTCTGAAAAATGAAAAACTTAATATGCCATTTATAATTTTGACACTTGAAATATAGAGATAGAAATTGGATGAAAGAAAAAGATTTAAAGTTATCTACCATGTAAACATAAACCAGAAGAACCCTTCAATGGCTATAATAATATTTGACAGTGTATAGTTTAAGGAAAAGAATCATTACAAAAGATGAAGAGAGAAATTTTAAAATGATAAAGTTAAGTTCACAAAGAATAATTAACAACTTTTAATTTAGTGAACCTAATAATATTATTTTCAAATATATTAGGCAAATATAAAATTAAAGTTGAGAAATTCATAATGAGATTGGGGAATTTTAGCACACATTTTAGTAAAGAAAAAATCTACTTCCCTATCCAAAATATTCAGACATATGGAATATGTGAATACATTGTTAACAAACTTGATATAATCATCATAAAGATAACAGCTGCAACTGATGATATAATGAGATACAAAACAAATTGATATAAAATATGTTGTACTCTAACACTTTGGAATTAATTTAGAAATCAATGGCAGAAATATACATTTAATATTTCTATACATTTGGAAAAAACAATCATTCAAATTCATGGCTTAAAAAAGAAATGGTTTAAAGCTAAAAATGAATATATTATGAAATGATGGATAAAGAAAATACAATATGTAAAAATTTTCAGGTGCATATAATACTGCATTCAGAGGAAATTGTATAGCCTTAAATGAAAACAATAGCAAAGAATAAAAGGCTGCATGCTCAAAAGGTAAAAGCACCCATCTTAAGAGTAAGAAGGTAAAGAAAAAGCAAATTAGCCCATAGAAAATAGTATAATAAAATAAAAGAAAATATAAAATAAAAAAACAAATCCATGATCTCATGGATTAGAAAATAATGTTAAATAGAGTCAAACTTTTAACAAAGTCAAAATTTAGGTTTACAGAAGATTACTCTTTGCCAGGGGAAGGATGACAAAAGTATCAATTATCAGAAATGAGAAGGTAAATAATTTTAAAGAGGGACAAAAGCAATATCAAGGATCTTATTAACATCTTTATGCCAATGTATTTCAAAAGTTAAAATATTAAAATAGGGTTTATATGGGAATGCTGTGTTTTTCACATGATTTTTCTTTAAACCTACAACTTCCTCAATTACAAAATATAAATTTAGCTTTTAAAAGTTAGATGCAGTGGATAAATTCCTGCAAGGAGCAAAATGAAAGAATCTCACAGACATTATAGTAAGTGAAATAATGCTGACACAAATGAAGACTGGTAATGTAATTCTATTAATAGGGAGTACTAAAAAGAAATCAAGGTAATTGATATTTTGACAAGTCACAAAAGTGGCAACCTCATAGCAATATTCAATTCAAAAGGTCATGAGACTTAATTGGATGGGGGAGACATCCCATGATTTGATCTGGGTGCTCTTTCTGAGGATATATTCATTGTACATATGAAATATGATTTATTTGATAACTCAATAAAAAGGTGAAGAAATTAATATCTCTGTGAAATCTGTAAGCCCTTTGAAAATTAGCTATATTTCATACATATAAATCAGTCAGTCTACATCTTCAATTGCAGGTAATGTTAAATAGTTTTCTAAAATATTCAATTTCCTCTATATGTTTGTATTAGTCAACTAAAGGGTTAATGATGCAAAATACCAGAAATCAGCTGGTTTTTATAAAGGGTATTTATTTGCTTACAGTTACCAGGCCATAAAGCACAAGTTACTTCCCTCACCAAAGTATATTGCCATGTGTTGGAGAAGAAGGCCACTGAAATCTTCCAGGGTTCAGGCTTCCTGGATTCCTCTCTTCCCAGGGCTAGTCTTTTTCTGGGCTCAGCTGTTTTGTTATCTCCACAAGGCCAACTGTAGCCTATTAGGTGAATGGTTTGCTTCTCTTTATGGGGCCTTCTCTCATTCTTTATGACCAAGGTCTTCTGTGTGCTTACTTCTCAGGGCTCCAGCTCAAGACTTAGCATCAAAACCCCAACATCAAAACTCCAACTCTGTCCTTTGCCATGTCTTTTATCTGTGAGTCCCCAGTCACCAAGAGGTAGGAACACACCACCGTACTGATGTGGTCCAATCAATGTCCTAATCATAATTTAATCAAGTAAAAGTAAAACTTCTGAATCCAAAACACTCTAATATACCTAGAGGAAAAGACCAGTTTACAAACATAATCCAATATTTCTTTTTGGAATTCATAAACAATATCAAACTGCTACAAAGTTCTAATTTGTTTAATAGAATTCTGTGGTGAGATCTTAAGATTCTTGATGGTTTCCCTTTCTCCTTGTTATTATTGCACTTTCTAGGTTTTTACCCTTATTAGGCTAGATGGAAATTTACTCTATATTATTATATTATTGATTTATACCAAGAATCATCTCATAATTATTTTTGCTATCCTTGTTTTCTAATTGCGTAATTAGCATGCTATTATTTCCTTATTTCTTGCTTTCAATTTCTTTCATTTTATTCTGCCATTTTCTGTTTTCTAAGAAGAAGATTGCTTTTTACCTTGCTTTTTCTTATTATGGGAAGGAATATTCAAGTATGTGGTGGTGTTTTAGTTTGATCTTGGATTAACCTGTATTACATAGATTCCAATATATATTTTTATTACTGTATTATGACATTCAGAAATAATGTTTGATATTAGAGAAGTTTTTTAAAAATTGAAAATGGAATGGTCAATTTTGTTCATAATTTAAAATTAAAGTGTCCACTTATTATATTTTATCAGAGTGCTGACTGTCTTATTTTCTCTGTTTTGAATTATTGATGTTTTCTTTGTAGCTACCTTTTACAGTTTGGAGCTTTTGGTGGATAACAGAAAAGATCATGCTCTTAAAGTTAATCTATAACTGGGGGTGGGTGTGGGTGGATATCCTTTGTTTAGATTTGATTCAGTCAGGAGAACTTTTATTGGATTGCTTCAGAGAGGTGTGGCCCAGTATGGGTCTTGGGCCTCTTGTTGAAGTCCTTTATAAATGGAGGAGAAAACAGAGTCACACAGAACAAAGGGATAGAGACAGAGAAACTGTAAGAGGCTGAGAGAGAGGCCTGGTGGAGGGGTGAGATGAGCTGTATGCCTCATCATCCACAGCTGAGCTCTGAGAGAGAGAGTTTCACTTGCTGAATTGATTTGGCAGAGCCACCATTATGCCTTGACACGCACCTGACCACCCATGGCTGAGCTTGGCTAGAAAGCATCTCTATTTATTTATTTTTTTAAATTTCAAGCCACAAATTTAATTTAAATTGGTTACAGAGAAGTCATTCCTCTAGGTGCCTGGCAGAGGCAATGTGAAACCATCTGGAAAAGAGCATTTTCACCCAAGTCTCAGGAATCACCAAACATAATGTTTCATGGACAATGAGCAGTACATAGTCAATGGTAGCCAAGCCACACACACAAAAGTAAAATATAATGCAGAAGATTAAGCATCAAAAATGTACTATATAAGCAAATCTTCAAAGACTTCAGGTACCAAAATTGTTATGTGCAAATTTTACAATACTTATGTTTAAAGAAATAAATGTCATGATAAAATATATCTACAGTGAACAGGAAATTATTTTTTAAAAAGTAACTAGCAGATTTGAAAAAGTGAACTATGGCCCATGCTTAGTGGCAAAGCCCCAGGATGTGTATATCCATTGCAGGTGATGTGCCACACTAATGAAAGATGTTTATGTGGGATGTTATAGTAGGTGTGGGAGGTGGGGAAGATGGGAATCCCTGCAATTTTTGTGCAACATTTATGTAATCTAAGCATCTTAAAAAAAAACAAAAACTAATGAAAGAACAAAAAGCAATTCATCCAAAAGACAAAGGCAGTGATATCTCTTTACAGTGACAAGACAATTTATGGATTGAACACTCCAAGAGTAAAATGGCAAATGGGAATAAATAAACATTTCCCAATTGAAGATATATAATAAATGTTAAAAAATCTTGGGGAAAAAAAATAGAACAAAACTGAAAGCTCATAATACTTGTGTAAACTGTGGAAGAATTTAAATGGGATGTTATTATATCAATGTTTCAAGTTTTAGTCACATTTTATTTTGTTCAGAATTTTTATCAAGTTGTTAAAACCAAGTTTCAGTTTTGGTCCAAGTGTACTCCTGAAGAGTAATCCAGACTATATGTGCTAAATGTCTGTCTGTCTGAACTGCTAAATTAGTGCTTAACTACATTTATACTGCTCAAGTATTCCTAACTTATTGCTGGTTACTACTAAAACTATTTCCAAGAATGAGCTTGCAAATTACAGGCAACACTGATTCCAGAGGAGATCTTAAAAGCAGTAAAAATCAGAGATGTGAAATGATGGAGGGCTTGATACAGCCAAATCAAATGTGTGAGAATTATGAGTCAAATTAGTGAGTTTTTTTCTGTTGGTGGGTTTTAACTCTTTGTGTTTGTCTGTTTGTTCAGTGTATATTTTCATACTTCTGGATGGTAATATTAAATTAACAAATGAAAATTCTTAAAAAAAAACAAGAAAAAATATAATTGTTTTGTATGTGGACCTCATATTTTCCAACCTTGATAAATTCACTAATAACTTCCAGTCATTTTTTTAATATAAATAATTATCTTTGGGTTCCACATATGATAGACTTCCTATAATCCACCATTTCTCTTAAGTACCCTCTCATGTTTCCCATCTTTTTGACTTTCTGAACTACAAAAGTAATTTCTTTTGATTTATCTTCTAGTTCCTTTCCCTTTAGCTTTGTCCATTCTGCTCTAAAACTCATCAATTGAGTTTTTAATTTTTGTTTTTATACTTTTTATTTCTTGAATTTCCACTTGGTTCTTTTTCAATCTGCTAGTTACTTTTTAGAAAGCATCTTTAGATGATGCTGCCATGTGCCTGATTGCACACAGTGGACCTTCAGTAAGAAGGTTTCTCTGATGATGCTTTGATTTGGACATTTTCACAGCCTCAGGACTGTAAGCTTTTAACCTAATAAATTCCCATGATAAAAGCCAACCCATTTCCAGTATATTGCTATCTGCACCATTTTAGCAAACTAAAATACTTCCTTACTTTTATTTTGAAGTTTGCTACATCATTATATTTAGGAGTGTGCATAATGTAGATACTTAAAGTAGAGCTGAAATTAAGTTCATGATCTGACATAAAGTTTTTGTATATTGTAATAGGTTGATTAAGCATATTTTATTTATTGACTAGAAAAACACATTTGGTTTTATATCTCATACTTATTAAATACAAAAATGTTTAGTATATTTTATCTGTATATTAAATATGTTTATGTGTTCTTTACTTTTAAAATTTTTATTAAATTAAAACCCATAAAGAAATGTGCAGATACTGTTGGTGAATTTTCACAAACTGAGTAAACCTTTTAATTATTGCTCAGATCAAACAATATTATCCCTGGTATTCCATAATTCCTGTTTATTTTCCTTTCCAGACACTAAACCCCCACCCTACATATCCCCATCCAATGACCACTATCCTGATTTCTAACTATATATATTACTTTGTGTGATTTTTAATTTTATATACATGTAGTCACACAGTTTCCACTATATATATTGGGCAGGAGAGATAAGATGGCCATAACAAAGTCCCTATAGAGCTGTCAATGACCTTGTAAGGGACATCCATGTACAGAGCTGGTCTAGTGTTTACATGAGTCCATAGAAGTTTAATTTTATTAAATTTGTTAAGTTAAATTATTTTCTTGAGATGATCAAAGCATATTTCTCTTATTTTATGGTAAGATTAATTTTTGCTGATTATACAAATTGATTGTTAAAAGTTAAAATTGCTCAATCTTGCATACCTGAAAGAATCAAAATTTATTTCTCAAATATTTGAGTGTTGGTGATTCCATCTTGACATGGATTTCTCTTTCTACTAATTTCTATAATTACAAAATCAATTTATTGAACACATATATTACTAATTATATTTTATAGTTTTCTTCTATCAGTATTCATAACTTTTTATGGGAGTTTGTCAATTTAATATAATATAAAACATACTGCATTAGGGTTCTCTAGGGAAATAGGACCAACATGATGAAGGTAGGTAGATAGATAGAAAGACAGATAATATAAATGTTATGAAATTTGTTATAGGAACTGACGCACTCTTCTGTGGGGATGGGCAAGTCCAAATTTCGTAGGGCAGTCTGCAAGCTGGCAACTCCATTGAAGTTTGTGATGAATTGACCTGGTGTAGCCTGCTGGCTGAAGTAGAGATGGAAATTCTTCCTTCAACTGCTAAAATCATCATTTCTCCTTTTAAAGTCTTCAATTGAATGGATGAGACTTCTGTCATCAATGAAGGCAATATCCTCAGTTGATTGTAGATATAATCACCCATAATGCAATGAACTTACTGAAGACTTAAATCAAGGATATATCCTAATAGTAACAATTAAGCCAATGCTTGCTTACCCAAACAACTTGACACATGGCCTTAACCATAACAGTCCATCCCTTGTCAACTGCCACCCATACATATCTCCTTAAACCATACTTAATCTCTAAGTAAATATAATAGCAGTCATATTTTGCCTAACAGAACTCATACACTGCATACAACTGGAAAAACACCAACTTTCTCCAAAAAGGTTGCATATCCTCGAGTAATATTCACTGCTAAACTTGCTATCCTATAACTTAAATACTATGACATAAAACTAATCCAACTTATAGCACATGGTAAGGGGATAAGACAGGGAAGAAAACAAAGATATTTGATTTATGTGTATATACAAGCATATGCATAACAAAGCTAGGAAGAAATATTCATCATAATTATAATCCTCCTTTCTGTAACTGGTCATGTGGTCATAGCTCATATTTATAACTACCTTTTTCCACTACCTATCCCATAATCCTTTACCCTCAGCAAGCACCTCAGCTGTCCAAGGTTCTTTGCCTCCTGGTGCAGTGAATCAAACCTTCATTCCTGAAGTTTCAGGCCCATTAGGAGTCCTTCTGGGATTGGGTTGTTGCAGTGTTTCATTTACTTAATCACAGGTCATGGTAGAACTAATGGGATCTGCTGTGTTTGAGGCAAACTATTCTTTACATTCATTATGTAGTACAAGTCCTATTTCCCCTTAATAATCCAGATTACTCATCCTAGCCAATAGAACAATTCCCTTCTTTGCTTGTTGATTGATTCAGAGGCATAAGGAGCCCAAAGTAGCTGGTTGTCAGTCTTAATTTCTACTTCAGTAGAATCATTGTTATGTCTCCAGGTGGAAGCACTGCTTCTTTTGTATCTAAGCCTGTAGTCCACCAGAGTTTTAGGTAGCAGGGACAGGAAGAATAAAATATTCCTGGTGGATCACTAGAAGTAATAGTAGTGCCATTCCTATTTCCTCTCCTTAATTCTTGGGTCCCTGAATCCTGGTTATGAGGGAACCAGGACCATAGAGTTTATGCTGATTTAGAGCATATACAGGCTCCTGGATCCAGCCCTGAAAGATATTGCCACCTAGTTGGCACAGTTACTGTGTCTTCAAAAGATCATTCCATCCTATTATCAATTGAGCTGCTTCAAGATGATGGAGAAAAATGGTAAGCCCAGTGAATTCCATGAGTATGTGCCATTCCAGTATATCATTTGCCAAGAGGTGGGTTCCTTTATCAGGATGCAATGCTGTGTGGAATACCATGAAAGTGAATAAGTGTAAGTCCATGGATGGTAGTTTTGGAAGAACCATTGAATGCTAGAACTCCAAACCCATATCTGGCATATGTGTCCATTCCATTTAGAACAAAATACTGCCCCTTCCATGATGGAAGTGGTCCAATGTAATCAGTCTGCCATCAGGTAGTAATCTCCCCACTTCAGTGTATGGTGCCATATTGGGGACTGTTAGCTGCAGCACTGGCTGTAGCCAAGTCAGCCTTGGTGAATGGACATCCATGTTGCTGTGCCTATGAATAACCTCCATCCCTACCACCATGGCCACCTTTTCATGAGCTCATTGAAGTGGTTGTGGAAAGAGGCTGACTGGTATCCACAGAACAGTTCATTTTATCCAGGTGTTTATTAAATATTCCTCTGCTGAATTCACCTTCTCATGAAAATTCACATGGGACACAAATATCTTCATGATGTATGCCAATCAGAAAGGTCTATCAACATATCTTTCCCCCACACCTCTTCAGCACCAATTTTTCAAGCATATCCCTTCCAAATCCCTGGCCATCCACCCTAAACTTGCCACAGCTATTGAATCAGTATACAAATACAACACCAGCTATTTCTTCTCCCAAGTAATATGAACAACTAAGTCCACTGCTCAAATTCTGCCCACTGAGAGGATGTCTCTTCACTACTGTCCTTCTGGAGTGTCCCAGAAAGGGATTGTAGTGCTGCAACTCATCACTTTCATATTGTACCTGTATATTGTGTAAACTCTCTGTAAGCCAGGCCTCAAGTTATTGTAATGAATTCCCCAAGAGGCCATAGTTGTGAACTGAGAAAGAGAAGATAATGTGGCAGTAGTATGGACCATGTGTATTTGGGCAACTTCCTCATGTTACTTACTTTTTCCTTTAGGACATGCTCAATGCTCTAACTCATAAAGATGCCTTCCATTTTTATGATAGAATGTTAATATGCATTCTCAACTTTATGGTTTGGTGTGTCAGACCAGCTCTTCAAGGGAAACTCAGACCTTGTGCTGTCTTCGTGGCCCATTGTTAAGGATCCATTATCTATTAAGGACCAGCTTCAGGTCAAAAAATTTTTGCTAAAGAAGAGTAGTTATCTGCAGAGTATGGCAGTGATTTTCTCCAAAAGCCTAGGGGTCTATCCTGTGATTCTTCAACATGGACATACGAAAGGATCCAGTCAGCATTTCTTTTTGACATTGACACCACCCCTGCATCCTTCAAGGCCTTAATGGTGGCACTAATCACTTCAATCCCTCCAGGAATGTGGGAGTGCATTTAATTTATTATTTTGCTAGGTAGAAGCAGTTCTAGTGGCTTTCTGTTGACATTTCCTACCATGATAGCCTTCATTCCACAAGTCAGGGAACCAATGTTGGGATTCTGGCAATTGCTGAATAATTCTATTCCAATTAGGCTTTCTGGAATTGGTTTGATAACTACAGAAATGAGTCTGGGGACACACTGGACGCAATGTGACATGGAACTCTGCTAAAACTCCATTGATCACCTGAACTCCATTAATCCCTAACTCTGACTGGTAGAACACAGTGATGTTTTGGGCATCCTAGAAATATTTTCATTTTGAGCCAGTGTCTAATAATCCCCAAACATCTGATCACTTCCTTTTCCCCAGTGTAAAGTCAACTTCATAATACATAAGTCCCTTTGGAGAAGGCTAGGAGGAAGCTTAAGAGTATAAATTTTTGGTAGTGTAGTGTGCCCCAAGGGGCCTTCAACTGCCTTCATTCAAGGAGCTCTTGGTCTGTAATCTTTCTCAAGTGTGGGAATTGATTAAAGGGCTCTACCTCTCTGTTTTTATGATTCAAGACTCCATGCTTGATACTTAGGATTATTTTCAAATCAATTCAGTTCAGTACATTTTACCAAGTCAGTATATGACAAGCTGATTTAACTAATTTCTCTTTATTTTTTTGAGTAGATGGAATATATTGCTATTTACATGCCATAAAATTTCTGACCAGGATCCCCAGATCTTTTCATACTGATGTTTTCACTTAATCAAAATACTAATTCCACCATTGTAGCTCAAAGAGAACAAAGCCCACCACACTTTTTAGGGAAGAAAATAGTGGGATTAGATATTAAATTTGGAAATTTTTTCCAACAACACTTTTAAATGTAAGCACACATATGAAAAGATAATTCATTTACAGATGTCTATATTATATAGATGTGTGCAAATATATACAGGTACATAAAATATATATAAATCCAGGCAATGTATAGTGATTTTAAGGATGGATTTACTAAAAGTATACCAATATATGTTTGCCCCTCCCCACAACACACACAGAAGGAGCCTGGGCGCCTGGTGGGGTGTTCCTGTCTAGTCCACCCCAGGAGATCTCCTGGTGATGTCACGCCTTCCTAGCCAGGCCACGCAGGCATCTGCCCCGATCCCCGCCCCACCCCGGCCTGGGCCATCCCTTCAGCAGCCTCCTGCTCTGAGGCTGCCAGACAGAGCCGCCGGCCTCCGAGCCCTGGGCCAAAGGGAGCCGCTCGTCGGCCAAGGAGCCCGGCGGGGAATGGCGGCAGCAATAGGATGGTGCCAGGGTGCTCCAGGGCTACCGAAATGTCAAGGGAGGAGCACCGGGAGCTCGCCCTCACCCTGAAAGCCCGCGGCGAGAACCCGGGGGAGAGGGGGAGAGGGCGAGGGTCCAGGAGTGGCCCACGGCGTTGACTCTCGGCCTCCCTGCGGACCGCCAGCTCCTGAGTGCTCCTTGGGCTTCTCTTAAGACCCTCTGAGAATCGCCTCCCGCGGACTGGAACCGCTCGCCGCCCCACCTTCTAGGAACCACCCGAGAGCACTTACTGCGACCACGAGTCCCACGACTACAGCCATAAGAACCTCCAGGAGGTGCATG